>RJJA01000280.1:335-78540 GCA_003724045.1 Lepidurus arcticus | reverse complement strand
AATGACTTTTTCTTCGCGCCGCGACTTGCGGGCTCCGCTGAACGCCATGCAGCGAACGTTACCCGCATAGTGGGAACCGTCTGGTGAGTTCCCATTGCCAGGGGATGGGCTCTCGACTGCGAAGCCGACCCGAAACTTGCCCAAGGGCTCTCGGCGCGGGTCTTGGCCCGGCCGGACGGCAAGCTACGGCGATCGGGCGATGGCGCGAAGAAAAAGTCAGATTTTTGTGATTGAGTTTGTAAGTTAACCGAAGCACCTAGAGACTAGTTTAAGCCTTCTAAATAAAGATAATAGTGCCGTCCCTATGAATAAAAGGTCCGATTTTGAATGCGGTAATAGGTAAGGGCGCTAGGTCTCCGGCCAACTGTCCTCCCGTGTTATAAGGATAGGGAAATTTGAATTTTGGATCAAAGGGGCGGAGCTAAAACCACTAAATAATTAATCACTCGGTTAATATGCATAATTGACATAGGTGTTCTTCAGCCAGATCACTTCATTTGGTCTCCTCTATAACACATTTTTTTTATTTTTTTGCACTTGACTTCCCCTTGAAGGGACATGCCCAGCTAACAAGCTAAAGTGGCACGGAGGTTTGGCACGCCTAACCAGTATAAGCTGGGCGTGTCCATAAAGAGACTTGCCCAGCTAATAATAAAGAAGCGGATGGCGAAACGAACCTGGAAATCGGAGAACGTCTTTGGTTGGTTCCCGAACCCGCTTTTCTAATAGCGTTTTCAACTGGGAACCCTGATGCAGCAGTTTTTGCATTGAATCCCACAAAATTGTGTGTTGTCCTGTTGTGCCACAAAATTGAGTGTTGCAACAGTGAATTTGTGGCATTCAGGGCAAAAAGTGCTGCACCAGGGTTCTCAGTTGAAAACGCTAAAAGCGTTCGCAAGTCAAATTTTAATTGTATTGAAGTAAACAACATGGTTGTTGTTTTGGTTTTGTTTAGTTTGACGAAGACATGAACAATGTTCAAGTGATATTTACTTACTTAGAAAGGGTATTTAGTTTTTAATTTACTTACAAATGTATTTTTTTTTCTTTTTGCTCTAGGGCTTATTTTGGGCACTTTGTTGCGGGTTCCTCGATAGTTTGCGGGGCTGTGTTCTAATTTTCACACTAGATAAGCAAATTCGGCAACAAAAAGTGGCAAGAACACAAACGGAAACATTTACCTCGTTATCAAAACACAGAAGACCTAGCCATGTGAAAGCTAAGGAACTCAGCAAACCTGAGTTAGTTTTATAAAATTACAATAAGTTACCTTAGAATGATTTGTTTTTGTATTCAGGGAACCTCAAATATTGCAAAGGACGTTGCAATGTTGCGCTTTAAATGGTGGAGTTTTCTGGTTTTCGCTGTTGGCTTTTTATGGAGTGGTTTTGCCTACTATTCAAGCAATAGTAACCTTTTCTCTGGGTAAAGGGCAAGAAGGCGTTTCAAGCTTAGTATGGAGTTGGATGAGTCCAGTTTTGTCGGCTACGTTCTCAGCCTTGTGGGTCCTTCCTTTGTTTTTACTTAGCAAAGTAGTCAACAGCCTCTGGTTTCAAGTGATTTAGAAGCTTCCTTAAAGAATATTATTATATTTGAGTCATTTTCTAGGATATTGCAGACTCTGCCTACAAGTACTCGAGGGGAAGACCCCAGTTGTTACCTAGCATTAGTAAGCTAATCGCCGATGTGCTTTTCAGCATTGTGATACAAGCCCTGTTTCTTCTCCAAGTAATGTCCATTAACTACTTTTTTTCGAAAAGCTATGGCTGTTTTTATGTAGGGCATGTTGTGCGGTTTTATACCTTTAGCTGTCGTGCGCGACCTCTTGTCCTTAATGCACATGTGTTTACTATATGCACTCTACGCTTTCGAATACCGTTGGTTTAACGCAGGGTGGGATCTGCCAAAACGACTTACGTACATTGAAAATCAGTGGCCGTATTTTGCTGGGTTTGGACTTCCTCTTGCCATCCTAACTTCATTACCCAATTCGTATTGGGTAAGTGGCTGCGTATTTTCCATACTTTTCCCACTCTTCATCATTAGCGGTAACGAAGCGGAGCCTGTTTTGGTTTCCAGGTAAAATTCACGTTTTCTGAGCTCCTTTCACATAAATCATACCATTCTAGTGTAATACCGATGCGCCTGTTTTCCCCTGTTGTCAGCGTCGCCAATTTCCTATTTCACCGGACTATTGGCCAGTCTGGTGAAAAAAGGACTACTTCGAAACCTATTTCAGCCAAATCGTGAATACCAATGCTTTCAGATGTGACAAGGGAATTAATTTTCGGATTATTTTGCTGCTTTCGGAAATTATAGTGTGCATTTTTAAATAAATCTAATATGAAAACGTGTCCTGTATTGCCGCAACCGATATGGCGTCACGAAAGCTGCTACAAATGATGCATTTCAACTTAACCGTACTTAATCCAACAGAAGATGGAAACGTGTCTAAACCATCTGACGCAGAAACTGGCCAGGCTCGTAACCGCAGTAGGAATTAACGAGGCCGCGTTCTCTACAAAGCCTCTGTTTATAGTCTCACCAGAAAACGGACATTTGAATCAAAACCACCTTCAATATGAATCGTAGCATCTTTATCTAGCTGCGACTTCTATTCCCAGTCACTGTTACAGACTATAAATTTGGCGAAAATATATGAACCATGCGCGGGCAAGCTGGGGAAAAGGGTTCGGGAAAAATAAGCTTTCTAACGATACATGTTCGGGTGCTAAAACAGAAACCACTTAGCTGATAACTTTTTCCTACCATGGCACAACCAACCGAAGTTTGGACGAATTTACCATCCTCTCACTGGTTACACAATTTTTAAAGTTAAATTTTTAGTAAAGTTAACTCGACATGCCCTTTGGCTTCAATACATGTCACGAAGCAATAAGCCGAGTGTTCCACTCCTCCGCTTATTTCGATCATGACTTCACTTTTTTCCTTTCTTTTAATTCTAAGCTAACTTTTAAAACTCGTTTGTGCCTCTTGATAACTCAGGCACCACTCTACCCGTACAAGCAACCGCAATATCACCAATACAAATCAGGCTTCCCCAGTAGCTAATTTTCCTGCAAATGTCATCGAATTTCTTGTGTTAATTTAAAAACGAAGAAGTATCAGTCAGTAAATCAAACCTTGTTCCAAGCGTGAAGCAACACAATGCGTTTAAATTATTCGTTTTTTGCAAAACCCCTTCCCTTTCAAATGCTTGTACGACTATGCGAGTAGATTGTTAGCAACTAAAGAGCTTAGAGATACAAGTCCTCCCACCTCGGTAGCGAATGTGCCGTTCTGAAATTACTGCTACAAAATTTGACGGGGTATACCCCAAAGTAGACTCATGATGAAAATTCAAAAGAACAGAAAAGCGAGTGATCTGCCTGCTATACATCACAGAATGGTTTTTAAAAAATCTTCAGCAATTAACTTTTAAAAGCAACCGAACGGCGCAACGCTGGGTCCAGCTTTTTTTTTTTTCAATTCTCTAGATTGGTGGGGGGCCGTCTGGGTACCGTAGAATCGTTTCGAAAGACTTGGCTAAATTGTTGGTCAGGTAGCAATCCTCCTGTCCGGTTGGAACGAGAGATGCCACGCCCAGAAGTAGAAGCATAAGCGCTTGGATGGGCAGTGCAGCTCGTACCACGCGTCCCAGGAACCGATAACTGCGCTGGAGCACACTGGTGTCTCCCACAGCAGTGGTGGTGGTGGTGGACATGTTCGAAGACGGACTGGGCGTGGAAGCATCCTTGGGGCTGAGCGATGTCGTGGACATGGAGGCAGCATCCAAGGACCACAACGTGCCAGTGCTGGATGCAACTGCACTGGCGTACTCGCTCCTAATATAAAGACAAACCAATTACTATTGGTCTGGCCAGAACTAGCCATTTAATCAGGCTCATCCCCATTGGCACACCTTTTCAAGACAATAAAAAAACAAAAATGCAATGGCCATAAAACGATTAACAAAGCATATTAGTTGGCTTACCTCAGCTTAGCACAAGGACACAAAAATACAGATAAATACAATCGCAAAGCTAATGAGTTTCCACGATTACTACCCCATTCCAAGTAAGTACCCGTGTTAAAGAGTTAGGAAGGAGAAGGGTGCAATTAGACGGGCAATGCTTTTTTAACTGAAAATCTTTTGATTTTTGCATTAACCGTACTTGTCCGTCGAGAGGAGACTAGGTTGGGACGTCGCTGAACGATAGCGCGCATGTTGACTGGACTCCGGGGAAGGAGATCGGGCCTTTGTCGGTGACAGAAGCTGCTAGAACAATGCAAGGCAAGACAAAACGGAAAAAGAGAAACAAATAAAAATAAGTATTAACTCAGGGAAAAACGTATGAATCGAAATCAAAATCGTTATTATATACATAAAGAATAGGAAACGAGTTCCTGCTGTGAATGTGCTTTTGGTCATAAAAAAGTGCTGCACGTGAGACTGTGAATTTATACATATTCATAATAGTTTTTAACCATAACTACCTCGTCTGAAAGTGATAAGTAGCTGGAGTGTTGACCCCGCGTGGGACTGAACGACGCACTTCGCGCAGGGGAAGGTTCGCCCAACGCTTCGCGCAACGTATGGCAGTAGGCATTACAGCAACGCAGCAGAGACTGGAGACGCTCGCTTACGACGTTAAGTTGGGCGATGACTTGCTCGCCTTCTGTTGTATGCGTTTGAGTTAACGCTTGGGAAGCAGTCTCGCGTAATGCGGCAACGCGGGGTTCGCACCGTTCCAACTGAACTTTAAGATCGTGGAATTTCGCCAATTTTGCGCGCATCTCGCCTGTATCCGCGTTTACATTCACGGGTTCTTGGGATCGCAGATCATGCTCTGTGGCCTCCAGCCACTCGGACAAGGTACGAATAGTTTGGTGGTACTCCCGATTTTGCAAGACTGCGGTCTGCAATTGGGCTTGAGTGGCAGAAGCCAGTTTGCAGACCAAGTCCCATTGTTCGTTGACAGCCTGCAGCCGTCTGTGCAGCGCAGTTGCCTTCTCCTGGTTACCAGGAACGGCTACTTGGCTTAAATGGGATCCAATGACGTTTAAAGATGTCAGTAAGCTCTTATGGCTATCGAGTTCCAAACATAACTCCTGAAAAAGCCAAAATTAGGCAATAAGCTTTCGAAAATCTAACACCTAATGCGGTAACTTGAATAACTTTGTTGCATTATTCAAAGTTGCCGGTAAACAACGAACAAGACCTACCCGGTGTTCTTGGCTAGCGTCTTCGAGATCTTCCATGGAAGTGGGTGGGGTTTGGGATTTCAGTTTGGCTTCGGCATGTTCCAGCCATCGCTCCAGTCTCCAAAGATCGTGTTCCTGCTGCGCCCATGTGCGCCTAGAACACAAATTGCACCCCGTGTGCGACTGAGTATCAACTGATTCTTGTTGATTAGGAGTAGGAGCAGTGACAGAGGTGGCAACGCGATGTTTTTCACTTTTGTTCGTGACGGTTGTAGCAATAGCATGCGAGGAAGCAGTGGTAGAAGACGATGTCACGCGGCGCTGACCAACACGGACATGTAAAGAGGGTGATGTGGTTCTAGTTCGCGTAAGGTCCATGGACGTTAGTTTCTTGCCGCTGACTAGGTACGGCGTAGCCGGGATGCTAGGTCTGAGGAATGTGAACGCCCCAAATGACACGACCAACGAGACACCCAAAACAGGACATACACCCGAAACAGAAAAAGAAACCCCATGCAGACGATCACAATTAGAAACAGAAACGTGCACCATATAACGTACAAGTACTTATGTTTGTACTAACAGCCCACGAAAATGTAACAAATAATAACAAAAGACAAAAGCCAACTGAAACGCGTCAAACTTACCGTGCTTCCTTAAGATGACCATCACGAGCACGGCCCAAGGCTTCTAAACGGCCGAACTTTTGATTCACTTCTTTCAGTTGCCTTAGTAGATCGTTACTATTTATCTGCGCTTCGACTTCGTCCCGGGCCTCTTCTGCAATCTGATGCGAGAGGAAATTTGCCAACTCATGTGCCGAACGTGCTGCAGCTAGCAAGCGTCCCTACATACATATTACATTCATTTTACTTCGGCAAGAATCGACATCACGGAAGATTAAAACATGAAAAATTTTCAAAACCTTCAAATCACCATTACAGTATGATACATTATACCAAACAAGCATTCGAAAGATAAGTCGAATCAAGGAAGTTAAGGCTCTCGTATACCTTAGCTCGGTATAGGCGATAGCATATGGGGAATCTCGGAACACTTTTTTGAGAAAACCAGTGCATTTCGTGAAACAATTCTTTGACAAAACTCGTCAACTTGCTAACAGGTAGTGTACAACCAATGCATCATTTGTTTCAATGAGTAATAAATTATCAATATGCAAATGAAGTTTGCAACTATGAGAACTATGTAACCTACAAATCTATCCTTTGGTTTAGATAGGTGCTAATAAAAGAAAACTTTTCTTTTCCGTTTTCGAGAAATCTTGTTCAGTTTGACGACTTGATTTGGGAAACTGTGCTGCTACAGCAAACTGTGGTGATAAAACTTACTTTTCAGAATCAAAACAAGCGTAGGAACTTTGACAATTAGCTATCTATTTCTTTGTTTACTTTTGTATGCGAGTCTTTCGCAAAACAATAAAAAACATCAGTGCCATCTGTGACTCTTTCCTTTCAATAATCTAAGGTATAAGGAAGCCTTAAATATGGAGAGAAAACTTACCAAATCTGGAGCAGATTCTGTCAATGGTCCCACTGGAATAGCTGAGGATTCAGGAATGGCCGATTCCAACTGCACGAACCTATACTGGCACTCCGCAATAGCCAGTTCCAACTGGCGACGTGGTCCCGAAGGACGCCATGTATCAGGAATGCGAGTTTCTACGTCGGCGAAAGTTTGGAACCTGGTTTGACTAACCATAATTTCTTGAGCTTGTTGAGGCGACGACGTACGTAGTACATCCGCGTAGGTTCTGAGATTAGATTGCTGTGCAGTGATGGCTGATTGCGTTGCCACGACAAAAGCCGACGACGTGGCCATGATAGGTGCAGAAACGGAAGCCGTGCTAACAAAAGGCATTTCTGCCAAGTCCGGTGTTCCGACTACATCTTCACCCAAAGGCGACATATTTTCTGTAGACGTGGTGGATACGTCAAGATTCTGTAAAGGTTGGCTGTATATTCCAGAATCGGTCAAGGGTAACGAGAATTGACGTTCTGAAGACTGCGAAACGGGAGTACTTTCCTGAGAAAGCTTCTGTTCCAAGGCTAAACGAAGCTGCGCCAAATGCATGACAACAGGGAACTCCAGTTGATGGTATTCGTCTAATTTTTCTTGCATTGCAGTAGCTTCGGGTGGTTCGCTACGCGTTATTAGGTACCTTCCCAATTCCCTAGCTGTGCTACGTTTCTCTTCCGTACTGTCTAGCTCATCTTGGGCCGAGGATAACATGTCTCGTGCATCTCCCGTGCTCAACCGGCTTTCCAAATGAGCTCGTTCAATTTCGCTAAGTTTAATTTCGTAATCGGTCAGCCACACGCACAGCTGATCTAGGAGTCCTCGCCAATAGTTCCTAGCAGCTGTTGCGTAGTGTGCTTGTTGGTATAACGCGGAAAGCTTTTCTGATAGCTCTTTCCATGTTTGATGCAATCGCTGGACGTCTTCTTGCAACTCACCGGAAGAATCTAAACGATTTTCACGTGCTAGCTGGCAGTAGGTGGCATTGATTTTATCCAGAGCTGCGGCTGATGTGTGCAGCTCTTGGTAGAGTGTGTCAATAGTCTGGTTGCTTCTTTCCAAGGCATTTATGGACACCTGACCGACTTGGGTCGAAAGGAGATTCGCCTCTTGAGTAATGCTTCGCAATTTCTCTTCCAATTCAGGCATGAGACCGCGTAGATGGCGCCACTGGGTCCATAAGGCTTCCAATTGTGCCGATCGGTTATCTAGCATGCCCGCTATGGCTTTCCAACGCAACTGGAGAGTGTTCATGCTTTGGCGAAGGGCTTGGATCTCACCCGCTCCAGTGTTGTTGAGAGCAGCCAGGGATTCGCAGTCGTGTATTAAAGTGTGGCACATACTAAGGAAGCTGGCTACAGCTGCGCTTCGTTGAGCGATATCTTGCCGGTATTGATCTTGTTCTTTGCGCTTTGCGGCTATTTCTTCCTCTGAACAGTTTTTCACGATCAACGGCGAAGACAACTGGACTTCCATATGATTCATCCAGCTCAGCAATTCCGTTAGGCTACGGTCCAGCTGGGGTAGATGGTCACGGATCTCTTGCAACTTGGTCAGACGTCGTCGCCATAATTCTTGCAATAACTTCCACCGCGCGTCGATTTCTTGGACTCGGTAGGCAATTTCGCGCCCTGGTTCGTCATCTGGACTGTAAAACTGTTCTAGTTGGTGGCCTCGTGTCACGAGCCAATGATATTCTTTGTCTTTGGATGTCAACTTGTCGGCTAAAGGTCCTGCTACGTTACGAATAGCGTCTTCTAACAGAACGTCCTTTTGTACACACAATCTGTTCTCGAAATCTTGAGTCCATGATATAAAAGCCTCGGCTCTGAAATAGTAATAACCAAGGAATAAAAATCTCGAACAAGAAAATTAAACAGTAAAGCTTTGTCTAACTCTAATTAAAATAAAGCAATTGAATCTGAAGGAAATAAACCTGATACCTTTGCATGAATAGGGCGTGTCGTTCCATGCGTTCTTCAAGTAAGTAAATCAACTGTTGTAGTTGATGTTCAACTTCGTCTCGACGGTGCTCCAAAGCCCATACACGTCCACTGACTCGCTTCAATTCATATGAAGAAATGGAACCACGTAACAATTCAACAATCCGTCCTAACTGTTCAATGTCTCCAACAAGCGTTTGTACAGTCAATAAATGTTCCTGTGATGTGGGAGAAATTAGTAAAAATTGAAAAACAGAAAGGAATAGAAAGGGACGGCTTACTCTATACGTTGTCAAGAGTCGAGTGCACTCTTCCAACGACGTTGGTAAATCTTGATCCGGAATGACATCAGCTTGGACGATTTGTAGCTGGCTTCGAATACGGCACGCGATATCCTCGATCTTAGTGAAATGGATAGCCAATCTTCTCAAGCAATCCCGCCAAGTGTGCAAGCCAGCACTCAACTCGGTTAATCTTTGGTGAGCTGCTTCGATGTCGGCTTTGATAGCTGACTGATTTTCAGACTCTTCTAATAGGGCAATCAAGTTCTGGGACTCTTTTTCGGCGTCTTGCAACAACGCTTCGCCTTGTGAAAGCTTGTCCAACAAAAGATCAATACGATGGGCCGCTAAGGGAATACTTCGTTCTTGCAAACGTCGGAGTTCAACGCGAGTTTTTTCGCGTTCGTTTTGCAACAGCCAGCCTTGAAGCTTCGTCAAACTTGAACGATAGGTTCCCCATAATGTTACGCGATGATCTAGGGCTGCATGGCGAATCTGAATCTTGTCTAAAGTCGCTTGATGGGCTTCGCGTAGACTATCCCACGGTAAGTCTCCTTCTGACTGATGCGGTAGGGTTTGTCTTGTAATTAGATTCTCGTGCAACTGAACAAAAGGGAAATGTAAGCTTAGTATTACATAACTAGACCATTATTGACAGAGACATACTTCGCATGCGTGCCTTTCTTCATAGACAGCGTGATACTGATCCGGGAGCGATCGCTGCAGAAGCTGATCAATGCCAGTCAAATGGTCCTTCCAAATGCGAAACAACACACCCTGGTCGCTTTGTAACCTCAATTTTGTCAGCAAGCGCTCGTACTGGGCAAAGACTACTTGAAAAACAGACTGCCACTGCTGCATGTGTCCCGACAAAAAAAGAAAAAAGACGATTAGCATAAGCAGATTGGAACTATGACGTCATTTACTTGAAGAGTATCCTGTAAACTGGGTACAGGAGTGATGGCGCGCGGAGAATGAGGAATTAAAGGCAACAAGCGTGTAGCGCAGACTAATTGTTGTTCAGTACTGCTTAGCGTCAACAGCTGATCTTTTAATGCCGACAACTGACTTTCAATTTCTTCTCCAGATGTGTCTTCAGCAACGGTGCTCAGCATCTAATCCAAACCACATGGCATGATGAAACGTCGCACTACGACGAACCAAAAACAGAACAAAAACATACCTGTTGCGCTTCTTCCAGCTGCTTCTTGGCTAGCTGCACGTCCCCGTTGCATTTATTCTGGGCTTGATTGTGCTTTTCAGCCAAGTCTTCCAAATCACTCAGGACCTTCTGCAACGCTTTCAATCGGATAGTGGTATGCTCCGTGGCTATCGCCAAACCAGGAGGCAGACGATAGACATTTTCCGGCTGCTCCTCAGCAGCCACTTCATTAGCACCGGCGCTAGAATCAGTTGGGTTTGTTTTGGATTCAACAACTCTGGATGAAGTAATCGTTGACGTAAAAGACAACAAACTCAATGGAGTTGGAGCAGGGCACATGACACTAGCGGCCAAGGCAGTGCCGGAATTTTGAACAGCTCTTACGTTCTGGTCTTGTAGAGAAAGCTGTTCCAATAAATCCTGAAAACAATGCGATCCATAATTAATATACAGGTGAGAGATTATCAGAAAAACTTATAAAATCTAACGGGTTATGTCCAGTCTAAATGTAAATTCACAGAAAATTTACACAACACAACAATGAGCTCGGTGCTACCGAACTTTGTCAACAAAAGCCACGTGTACGTAGATCCGCAAGGAACAATATGGCTGGCCAGGGAACCAATAACGTTGGTAGGATTGCAACAATCTTTTCTGTTGTTGGTGAAGGGGATCGGAAAAGAATACTATTAGGACTATGGCCTTGAAAACCCAGGCTTCCCCTCTTTTTCGGCTTTTCTCGAACGCATACCACACCAGTCTCTGGCAATCGACTATTTCCCTCATTCATCTTTATGCCTCAGTTCACAAATGCCAAAGGGGAAGTGGTGGGTGTCAGAAGACGTGTGAAAATCCGAGCTGCAAAGTCGCAGCCGGAAAAGATCCCCTTCCCTTCGTGAACAGACTTTTATTATTGGGGAAACTCCCACGCATTGTCCTCTGACTTTCTCCGCCACACCGCACGTGTAGTACAGTTCCTACCACTTAAAAACCGATGATTGCGTGAAGTAACTTCTCGGAATTTCGCTGCCAAGAAAACGATCCCATCCCAAGATAACCCTACCTAAACCCTAATAACGTAAACGTTTACCACGTAACCCTAACGCAATTTCCACGTAATTGCTAACGGTTCAGAGTTATGAAGAGAATGTGTTATGAAAAGAAATTCTTCGTTCTATAGCATTGTAAATATGCCACGAACAAAAGATGCAGAATAAATTAATGCAAGAACATTGGCTAATGCCTTGTTCTTTAGCTGTCCTGGCTGGAAAACATGGGATATGATGTCGGAGTGGGTGTGACGATGACTTGGCCATTGCGTGCTGCTGTAACTCAATACGGACAAACATGCCACAGCCGGTGCGGAGCGCGGGATACTCACAGGAGACCGGTAACGAACAATTTTCTGGTGCGGAATTTGAAAGTGGGTGATTAACAAAAGTGATTTAGCTCTAACTCCGAACACTCGACAGTCATTTTTTATAGACCTATTAGCTTCGATCTTGAACTTTGCACCCTAATCCAGGACGGGGTAAAAGTTAAGGACACGGGTGTCGTGCAAGGGCTCTTAGTCACGCCCGCCTATATTACAACAACTTGACTCCAGCCCACATTTACAATAGCTTTGTGGTAATAACAGCGAAATTGCAGGGCAATTTTCCGTGCTTGATCATGTAAAAACAAAACATCAGTCGTTGATTGTTGTAGTTTTTCACGAGACGACTGACTTCAAAGTAGAGAACCCTGACCTTCGAGCGCATTTTCTTAATAGTCAAGGGAACACACAAACTTGACAAGGGCATCAAGAGGTGAGAATCAACTAGCAGATCATTGCGTGTACGTGTAAGCGCGTGTACATCTAAATGCAATGCGTGACACACTCCAGCACTCGTGTTCTTCGCACAACCTGAACAGAAAAACGCTTTTATGGGAGTACGGTAAGACTAAGTTCGAACCCAGCTTGCTACGGAGATACGAAAATCTAGAATCACCGCAATCATTACAAGTCACGCTGTGCTAACTTCCGCCAGGTTGAAGGCGTCTACAGTCAAGTCGATATAGACACTCACGCAGATACTCTTTTGATAGCACTTGCAGCGAAACATGAAACCCTACATGATAACAGACTTCAACCGACCTGAACTATCAAATGCTCCAACGAAACGACGGAACTTCACTAAAGTACGCCTGTTAGCGACTAACAAACCACACTTCGACAGAATGATCACTTTTTACCCTCGCTGGTAACCTTGGCAGTGGCAAAATTGGCACCTTGTCTTTGATGTTTGGTTTGTTCGAACGTCGAGTGAGTTATGTCTATTCTTGCATGAAAACCCTGGAGAAGACTGTTCCTACTGTTGGTTGTAAGCATATGCGACCACCAAGGCGAAAGGAAAGGCCAAGTGGAAGGCGCGGACTCCAAGCAGAACGCGAGAAGAGCCTGAAGTATTGATCTGGGTTGTCTCTAAATTTAGCAAAAAGCTGCTGCGAAGAGCAACGAGCTGGGAGCAGTATAGTGGAGAGAAAAAAGGGCAATAAAGAAGAGAGTTTTGGCGGAGTTTTAACATTTCAACCTCTATCAAGGATTCTCGAAATCTAGCTACGTCATGCATAACAAATTAGATCAAAACTGTAGTCCCAACTTTATAAGGCTTTTAAGTAAATACACCGTGCTTTTTTGTCTGACAATTTTACGTGTTCAAACAACGTTTAATGCTTTCGGCTCCCTTTTCAGCCTCGGGAATTTCTTTCTTTTGACATGCCTAGTTTCCCTTTCGGAATGTCGAAAAAGAAAGTACCCTACACCGCAACCTGGTCTACGGAATGCTGAAGTATGTTTTCATAAATGAATGTGGGCATTCTTGGCAGGACTTTGATCCAGCAGACCTGGAGTGTAACCACGTTTCAGACGTTAGGTTGAACAGGGAATATTACAAGAAATAATCTTCGCAAATAAAAAAAAAGAGTAAAAACGTACCTTGATCTGGTGCAATGCCGTGTGACCAGACTCGGATTCAAGGGTTGGCACGGAAGTCTCTGTTTGGCTTATCCAGGTGTTTATTTCCTGAATGCGGATTTCAAGCTGCTCCCAGTCAATTAGTCCTTGTTGATAGCACTGGGCTACCTTCCGTAAAGAAGCAGCCAGTTGATCCCAGGTTGACACGAGGTGATCCACCTCTGCGGGAAGATTATGGACGTCGCTGGGCGTGGTGGAAGTCGCCAGGGTCGCTGGTAAACGCAAAGTATTTGCAGCGGATGTCAACTCGTGCAGTAACGACCGGTTCGTTTCCAAATTGTTCTCCAAGTCCTGGAAGGGTCAAAGCAAAAGGAAAATTAAGGAAAATCAAACCAGGGAAAACGCTGTTTACTATTTCCTTGGAACAAAAGATCCATAGAAACAAGTCCTAAACTCCTGTTACACGGCTTTCATGCAAGAGAGTCATTTCGGAAATGCTCGCCACTCACTCCCGCATTGCACGGAGTAGTGAAAAAATGAGAGAAAAAAATGAGAAATCACATCAACAACTTTTCATTTCAGAAGCGAAACAAGCAAATATAGCTCAGACCACACCCATAGTTTTCGTTAAAAAGCGACGTGTTTCAACCCATAAAAGTAGTCCATTCTCTGTCTCGAATCCAAAACACGTATAAAGCTCGCCATAGCGTGCGGTGCACGAGACCCATCTCCGTGATGACTTCTCGCATAATTGCACTTAGCCGGCTGTAAAATCCCTTTGAACTACCATACCTTTTGGTATTAAAGGCACCTAATTTTAAACGAGGAAACGATCCAACATCATATTAGATATTCCCAGCCGCTCTTTTTTTCACATGCCTTCCTTCAGACAGCATAAACTAAAACGCTTATGTATATATGAGCTAGGGCAACAAGCCAACACATTCACACCTACCCACGTAACGGGTATACGAATAAGGATGACGCGGAGCTTACTGCCAAATGTATCCTATATAATGCGTGGCATTCACACAATTTCCTTTACACGCACCAAAACACTCCCATGCTGAAGCCACAATGGAGTAGTACAGCACGGAACACACAGCTGCTTATCGTCCTCATAAGAAAAGAAGGTTTCTTCGTTTTCTATGCAGGGCTCAACGGTCGTATTTCTCTTTCTCAATCCGTTTTTGTCCCAAAGCCGAACGTCTATATCCGCAAGTTCCGGATTCCACACAGGGGCCACAATATCGATGCAGCTTGCTTTCTCACAACAGAGAGGCAAACTACACAAAAGAGAAAAAGGCTCCTCTTCGCGATAAAGGGAGGAAATTTGCCCTACAGCGAACTTAATTTGCCTATATGCGCTCTAAAAATTTAAGCGCGAGAGCCCGTTAGACCAAACACGGCAGCACTGCTACGAAGTAGGATAACAAATGCTCGCTCGGCACGCTCTCGTGCAACGCGAAATACGTTTCAAATTCCCTGGGTGTAGCGCACGATCGCTCCTAACTTGCAAAAGTTCCGAGTAAGGAGTACACACGGAGCATACACCTAAGGCTGTCCATTTCCCTACGGAGAATAACGTCTGCACTTGAAAGTGTCCAAAAGGAAAACTACGAAAGAATCGGAGTTTATCTTTCGTCGATGATTTATAACCTAATCAAAGGAAATGGTATAATCAAATGCTAAAAGCGGTTTCCTTTCTATTATTATCGTACTGCATCCGAGATTTTTGCTGGTTTTTTTTCATTATTTTGGTCTTCGGGCTCAAAACAGATTTCCCCAGTCCCACTGCATGCAACAGTGCCTACGATCCAAATAAACAAAAAATCCTACCGTAGGGTCTATTTGCTTATTCCTGGCATGACGTCACTGTCATTACTATGCGTATGGCTAGTTTATTATCGTTGGAATCACGTTTGGTTTGTTATCGGCCGTGGGAGAAAAAGAGAAGTAGAAAGTGACGTTCAGGCCCATTGACATTCCATTCACGTTATGGCCTTTCTTTTACGAATGAGAGCTATTTGCTACAGCAAAACATACCAAAGCTTCTCAAGATAAGTGTCTACACCACAAGAAAGCTGGCGTCAAAGAGATTTTGTCGGACAGAATCGATAAGTTTTTTGTTTGTTTTGTTTACTGTGTACCTACGGATGCATCATGACCATTAAAAAATCCAGACAAAAGAGAAATCCAGCTTACCTGCATGTTGTTGCGCGCTGTGGTAAGTCTATGGGGATCCAAATTGCCTTTCAGGAGTGCCATGTTGCGATGATAAACGATTTTCTGCAAGAGTTGGCGGACTTGATCCAAGAGGCGATAATAAGTCTTCCATGCCAGGAGTTGTTGTTGGATTTCAGTTTTCAGCTGGGTTAGAGTAGACCGTAAATCAGTTACGAACTGTTCACAATCATCTAGGGTGGCTCGCAAGGGCTGAGACTGCAAACTCACGTCGCCGGTAGTCGGCAGCTGCTCTAACAACGTTTCTAATTTGAAGCGGTGTTCACCCCAAGTAGCCAGGCTCTGTTCATATATTTGATAGTCATTTAAGGCCTTCTCACACAGAGACAAAGAGAGTTTGCTGACGAGAGCGCTTTTTTTAATCTGTTCCGCCGTTTCGGACAAAGGTTGCTTCGAATGTCGAACTTCTTTACGGAAATGAAGCAGCCAAATTTGTAGTTGCTCAAAGGTTAGAATCAAGCGCTTAATGCGTAGGCCAGTGGTGTTTATATCTTGTGACAGAAAGCCCAATTGCTGGGCATATAGAGGTTGGGAAGCGGCCCGACAGCACTGGAGGGTCTGCAGGTGATTTTGCTGCCACGTCAAGAAGCCTTGCAAAACTGTAAGCTGTTCAAGCCGAGGTTCGACTTCCAAGTCAGTGACGGTTGCCGGCGTGAGGTTCAGGATTTCTTTAGTATGGTCTAAACCAGCTAGTATGTGTGTCAGATGCCCTGGGAAATCGTCATCTGTTTCGATGCGAGGTTGCATTTCATGCTCTTTGGACAGCAATAAACGCTGCACGTCTTCCAAATCAGTTTGCAAGCTACGAACTATTTGCCGTTGTTGTCGTTCGTCTTGGACTTCCACGTACTGAACAGCTTGATTAAGATGATCAATAACTTTTTCCAGTCGCTTCCCTTGCTCTTCTGCTTCCATTTTCCAACGCTATTGATACACATCAAAATGTCATTTACATGCACAACAGAAAAAGGTTTACAAAAAGGAAAAATATATTGTCGTCAGAATTGGTATTTTTCTTCTTTCTTATTGTAGAAAAAAACGGAGTAAGAATAGCTTACCCAGTGTTCAAGAGCTGTGGGCACCGAAGGTTGAGTAACGAGTTGCTCAAGGTGAGGTTTGGTTGTCGTTAGCCAAGTCTGAATCATTAGGGTGTAATTAAGTACAGAGTCCCAATGCTGGTCACATTTCTGAAGCTTCTCGAGTCGGGTTCTGGTTTGGTGGTATAGCTGCTGCACACGCGACGAATACAAGGCTGCTGCATGATGTGGTACGGACGCGTCCACGACCTTCTGTATGGCTTCGCAACCTGCGACCAGTTCTTCCGCTCCTGCTTGGAAAACAACAACTTGCTCGCAAATCTCCTGTAAATTAAGAAAGAAAAAATGTAAGGAATAGCCACTATCAAGACTAGGCTAAAATAACTGTGTCAAACATTAACATAACGGCAGTAAATCAATAAAAAGTCGACTTACTTTGACTACAGCAATGGTTGGTTTTAACTCGGCGGAAGGTACAGCCTGTACAGGAACAAGGTTCCCAAGCTGGGCCAGATGGGATAACCCAATTTGACTTTGCGTTTCGATAAAAGACCATTGGGCCAAGGCTGAATGGAGTTGCTTTTGATATTCGGCAGCCCGGTCAAGCAAAATCTGGGCTTCGTTAGTAAGCTGTTGATGAGCTGCCCCAACCCTTTCATGAGTGGGCGAGTCCAAATGCGGATATAATGTCTCTAATACTTGGCGACAATGGCTGAGGCATTGGAAGAACTTGTCGCGCTTGGCAAGCTCTTGTTGGGCCCCGATTAAAGACGGCGCTGACACGCGAGATTCTAATAAAGAGGCGGCCAAAGCCACGATTTGTTCAAATTCTTGTAACGTTTCCGTGTACTCGGCAAGTAAAGTGGAAGCACGCAAAAGTTTGTCCCGTTCTTGGTGAACATCCTGTTCCATGGTTTGCACGGTACGGTAAAGTGCGTAAATATTAGGAGGGATTTGGAAGAAAGGGATTTCGCGCACCAAGTCGCTTCCTGATGTGATCAACTCCTGCACTGTTTGCAAAGTGTTCTGCACGCGAACCTCCATATCTTCCAATTCTTTTAACCTCAGATCCAAGGGACGGTCGTCCTGAGTTGACTGCGCCAAAACCAACTGGAACTGCGATTGCAGATTCTCTACTTGATTTGCTTCCGCATCGATAGAGTGCAAAAACTGCTCCCATCTCAACTGTATAGCTTGTATTTCTTCTTCGCTGCGTTTCGTGACTTCGTTAACTACTCTGACTTGCTCCTGCAAAGATTGGACGCATTTATGGATAAGGACTTTCATGTCTTCATTCACGATTTCCACCGCCAGCTCCGTGACTTCTTCCAAGGTTTGCAAGCTTTCTTCCACCACGCGGATTTCTTCTTTGAGGCTTTTGCATTCCTCGATCTTACGGTCAATACTCGTCATTTGCTTAATAGTGTAGACACGGTACTCGATCGTCTCGAGCCACTCTGTCACGGTACGGACAATGGTAATGATGACCTTCTGAATGACGATGATTTCTCTCCTTTGGATAGCGGTTCGCAAGGCAGAGATATTATCGTTTAGCTTGACCTGTTTCTCTTCTACGGATTCTTCCACCGTGACTTGCGTGACGGTGGCCAAAAACCGCACGCTGGACGTGTGGGTACTTGAACGGGCGCTCTGCAAATGCTGGAGACGATTTGATAGCAAGTCCTGTACTTCTTGCCATTGGATTTGCAACTCTTGTTCTACAGCGGCAGTAGTTGGGAAACTCGGGCTAAGGGTCTGGTTTAGGACTAAAGCAGGGGAGGCGAGGTCTAACTTGTCATTCAAAGGAGGACCAGGCGTATTTTCTCCTAGAGTAGGTGATGGATTCTTTCGCTCTCCCCAATTTTCCGTATGGGAGGATGAAGACGCGAGGGAAGTGTCGACCGCTAACATTGGGCGACGCGTGTCCGTGGAAAAAGGAGTTTTGGGAGAAGGGAAAGCTGGAGTCTGGGGTGCAAATTCCTGGAGGATTGTCTCGGTGGACACGAGCTCAGTTACGAGACCTGGCATCGATTCCAAAACTTGTTGCCCCAATTGAAGAATTGCTTCTTCTTGCTTAGCAGATAAATTGGATGGTTTCAGTGACTCAGTTGCTTCTTCTGCTTCGCTAAGCGTTTCATGCATTATCTCAATCTGAGTAATGTTCTCGAGATCTTGGGTAAACTCCGAAGTGAGGGCTGGTTGTTCAACGAGAATCTCTTGAGCCGCCTCTGCAGTTGGTATCGGTTTCCCGAACTCTGTCTCTTGACTTACGTTTTCGGTACGTTGTACGAAATCTTGGCCTGGCGGCATTACAACAAATTCCTCGGCTTCTCGTGCAACTGGTACGGGCTTTTCGAGTTTAAACTCGTCAGCTGGCTGTGCAGGTTGTTTTCTTTGTTCTGCGACTTTCTGCTCACTGAACTGCGGAATTTCTGCAACAGAAACTTGCGGAGCTGAATCCGTTGATCCAAGTACGCTATCTTTCACAGGCTCTGCAGCCTGGACTGGCTTCAAGCTATCTTTAATAGTTTGTGAAGTTTGCACTGGTTCTAAAAGGTTATCAGTTGATTGAGAAGTTTGCACTGTTTGTTCGCTACCGGTTTCGATTTGCGATAGTTGGGGAGTAAACTGCTGCGCAGTAGTACTTTCTTCGGTTTCAAGTCGTGAGGGTTGTGGGGTAATTAATTTTTCAACTTTCTCGGCATGGAAGCTTTCTATGGATTGCACTTGTTCGTCATCAGGGCTTCTTTGCGAATCAGGGTCAGGGATAACAGAGGTGGAAATCTGCGTCACCTGAACCTGATCTTCCTGGAAAACGTTCCCAACAGAGTCGTTAATTTCTTCAGGGCGAGTAGCCTCGGCAGTCGCATTTTCACCGGGTTCAGATGCCAGAGGAGCGCTACTAGAACCACTTCCCATGTATGTCACTTGGCTCGTGATGGTAGTGGAATTCAGGTCCGGCGAACTACAAGTAATTCCTTCGACAGAGGCCGAGGATGGCTTTGCAACAGCCCAAATATCCTCCACGGATAATTCAGGCAAACTTCCTGCTCGTTTAGGTTCCTCTAATTGGGTCGAAGGCCAGTAAGTGAATGGTTCCAAGGGTGTTATGAAATGTGCGGTTGGCAACGTGCTTATCTCTTGCAGAGATTCTGACGATAAGGTAGTAGAAGCCACGTTTAGTTTAACGCGTTCTGTTGCTGCGAATTCAGTATGGGGCGACCTAATAAAGCAGCTGAACATGTCCTTTTCCGACGTTGAAGGTTTGGTCGGAAATTCAACGTATGTGCGAGCTGTAAGATCTGCTTGGTGCAGACTCAAAGACATGTCCGCAAACTTCGTCTTGGTAGCAACGGGCAACTCAAAGCTGTCCAACGTGATAATGCCAAAGTCGTAGCTTGGCTGGGACGTAGTCGAGTCCAATTCGGGCAAACTACGCGTAATGATTTCTACGGGATTTGGCATTGGGTTTGCAACAGCCCAAATTTCTTCCACAGACAGCTCGGGCAGACTTTCGGCCCGTTTTGGCTCTTGTGTCTGAGTGGATGACCAGTACGAGAAGGGCTTCATGTGAGACGTTACTTGATCGTCTGAAACTTTGTCCTCCACTTGGGGTAAACGGGACGATGATGAACTTAAAGTAATCCGCTCCGTAGCTTCAAATTCCGTTTGGGGTGAACGGATGAAGAAGCTGAACATGTCTATTTGTGATGCGGACTTTTTGGTGGGTATTTCTGTTGGTAGATGCACTGTATGGTGTGTCTGATAAAAGTGCGGTGGGACGGCCACGAATTCGGTGTTCGAACTAAGGGGCAACTCCAAACTTATTGGGGGGAATTCGTTAACGGCTTGAGCAATTTCGTATTCCTCCATGGCAGTGATGTTTGTGTTGTCGCTTGGTTGTGCTGGTTTCTCTTCTGTAGGTGAAAGTTTCCTTTCAATTCTTTCAGCTTGACTTGTAAACAGCTGGTTTTCCGGTAGATCTTTTTCCGTTTCCGCTGTTACGAAATCAGCCTGAATTATTAGCTCGTCAGACTGCGGTCTAGTTTCCGTAAGATCTTTAGGCAGCAATGGGCTAATTTCTGTCGACTGCATAGGCTCAGGCCCTGCGCTGGATGCTTTACTTAGGGAAGGTGTTTGTTGAACAGATTCTGGAACTTCAATTTCATTCAAAGACTTTTTAACCGTCACTTCGGGGGTAGTTATAGTACTACCTACTTCCAGAACTTCAGAAATCTGTTGCAGACTTTCGGGGTCTGCTTGTCGACTTACGGAGATAGTTTCCTTTGTTTCTTCAGTGTGAGTTTCCCCAGGAAGTAACGATACGTTTGTTCTTGTGGCCGTCGAGTCTTGACGTTCTTCCGAAATTCTCCCTCTATTCTCCGTGTTCTGTACTGTAACTGACTCCTCCAACTTCGTAGAGGTTAGTGTAGCTGAAATTATTCCCAAAGGTCCGACCGGTGCTTGGAGAGCTTCTCGAACTTCACCAAGCGAGCTCGACTTTTGAATCGAGGCTTGGATAGGTGCGGCGTCCGTAGTGGTTACTCCTGGTGTCACACCTGCAAGCTCCGAAATCAGCGTTTCGATTTTCGGACTAATATCTTGACTTGGACTAATAAGTTCGATTTCTGACCCAGCTTCGTGACGCTTTGAAGCTGGCTTGACAGTCTTTGACACAACTTCCTGAGCCTGCGTAACATCTTCCATATCCGGTCTAACTTCTTGTACTGGAGTAGAACCTTCATTGGATTCAACTTCTTTTGATTGGTTTATAAGTTCAATAATATCGCTAGCAGCAGCAGTGATTCCTGAATTTTCTTTAGTGGGGACCAAAGATACCACAGCGATTTCGTGAGCTGTACTAGGAGTTTGAATTTGTTCCAGTACTACACTAGTTGTGATTACTCTAGAAGGCTCGGTAGTAGTCTGGAAGTCTTCCTGATTCGCAATTTCTGGTAGGTCGCTAGAAGAATCTTCTGGGAGCATATCTTGATCTAATTCCAGTATTTCCCAGTCTTGTGTGTCGTCCTCATCTTCGTCCGAGTCTTGCGGGTCACTGGCGACAAGGTCAAATACCAAATGGGGAATCGTAGAAGGGGCATCGGTACGATTATATACTTCGAGAACCTCTTCTGCAGGGGACTGCATGCTTTCAAGCGACGTTGTTGAATAAAACTTGTGCTGCGACGTCGTAATAACGGGGTCTCCCTCAACCAAATCGACTTCATCAGGTTCTTCGATGATTTCTTCCGTGACAGTTTCGACCCCATCGACAATGCTAATATGGCGAATAGTGCGTCGTCTTTTGCAAACTACCCGCGTAATAGTTCTCTGCACATGCGAAGTCTTAATCTCGCCTGTTAGTATAACTTCGTTCCCTGTTAACCCTTCCAGATTAGGTTGAATAGCTTGACGCGTTGACCAGTTTTCGGTGGACGTTACCAAAGTAGGATCGCTGGCTCCCGTGCTGTGTATAGTATACTGTGAGGGTACCAATTCAAAATCTGTCGTTTGAAACGATTCTGGGGTAGCGTCAACAATGCGTCCTGAAACTGACTGACTGGCAATCGTGTTAATTTGATTATCTTGCTGAACTGACGTAGATGACTGCTGGCCTTGTATCGTAACTTGGGAAAACGATGTCGGTAAAGGAGCTTGCTCGGTAGAATCCGATGCCTCAAAAGTACTTTGCTGAACAACAACTACGCGCTGCTGCGTCTGATGCGTAACCACTGTACGGTTTACGAGCGCAGGCGTTTCAAAAGTCATAGTTTCTATACTGACATAATCAGGTTGATTCAATAGATGCATTTCGCTCATAACTGTCTGTAAACTGGGCTGATTGAGGTCGTCAGGTCGACCCATAATAGAAATCGACGAGGAAGTCGGTACAGGAAGCTCTGTAATTTGACCAGAACTTTGACTTTCAGCAGTAGTTTGCTGTTCGGCTTCCAAAGCCCTCTCCAACAACTCCTGCGGATGTTTGAGCGCAAGAATTAGCCACTGTTTTTCTAAAATGGTACTAAACATGACAAAGACCGAAACAACCGCGGAGACAGTCAGTAAAAGACTAAGCAGCAGTACTCTTCCCCCAAAATATTGCATAAACCTCAAAAAAACCACATTAAAAGATACAAAGTCATTAGCGCCAAAACAAAATTGAAAAAATTCAAAAGCCGAAAAAGCTCCCTTATAGAAAAAAACCCAAAGAACCAAGTCTTGCGCCACCACGTAGGGTGAATGGGAGAACAAAGCAACCGTCAACAGAGCTGTATTTGCACTACACCCTGGAGTATAGTAACCAATGCGGGTTTTTCTTTTTCTTTGTGGTAAGAAGCACAACCGTGAGCTGGGTCTCTCATACCCGGACGAAGTAATATTAATAAAAAGAATAGATTTGGACTAGCAAAGGTGAAAGTGTCGAATAAGCAGAAAAAATAGGCGGTTTTTGACTTATGGTGGTGATAATCAACAACAATAGTGTAAGGAAGCACGCAATAGCAAGGGATAGAGTTGATCGTAATCCTCAGAATATCACTACATAGAAGCGGGAAACGGGTTGGTGTTCCGTCCCGGGCCTGTAGGCCTCATACCTGTAAATCTACGAGTCGCAAATGCAACCGAGACCGAGCTTGGTTCAAAGCTTCTTGAAGAATATACAAATGCTGATATAATTGGCCAGCGAGCGGTTCCACGTCAGGTTCGGACCGTAATTGATCACATTCTTGGACCAATTTGCATAACTGCGTTTCCCGTTCGGTAAGGTCTTGTTCCAGGTGCTGGATTGGTCAAAGTCCCAGCAAATTTAGGTGTGGGCAAAATATGTACAAATGTGTGGTAAATAAATACAGATATCAAACCAAACTTCGAAAAGCGGAAAAGGTAACACTTACCTTGCTGGATTCTATATCAGATCGAATTTGATAGACGGAAGACCATTTTGGCAACTCGCTAGAAACGGCAGTGTGCGTTAATGTAAGCCAGCGATCCAACTCGGCTATCAACTCCTGGTATCGCCGTGCTTCATTATGACGGCGCATTTTCGCACCAAGTTGATTCTACGGCAAAAGGGGTTTAAAATAAAGGGAATCCCTATCTCTGAAAAGTTGGAATTTACCTCCAAGGCAGATTTTTGGCGATAGGCTTGTGAAATAATCGTGGTAACACGTGTTCGTAGACCGGCAATATTAGCTTTAATAAGTTGGACTTCGCTATCTTGAGGCAAAGACGAGGCTTGGGAATCTAACGTAATTAGGCATGGTTCCAAGGCAGATAGGCAGGTAATCAAAGGCTACAGGAAAACAAAACAGTGTTAACCCTACATTTTCAAACACGTTCATTTCCAAATATCGTTGAACTTGTTTTCCTTCCCAATACCTGTAATTGGATGAGACTGGACTCGACATCAGAACTGGTCAGTGAATTCATTAAGAGTTCCACTTGCTGCACTTGTGTTTGCATAAAGTCTAATTCCAAAGTGATGGCATCCTGCTGAAGGTAACAAAGAGTAAAGGACACGAATTAGTTAAGTCACAAAAAAACGTGTTAATTCCCATGCATGTGCATGCGCGTTACGGGCGATTACCAAGCACAGCACAAGCCAGACTTTTAACTTGCAATTTTTCGTTCTTTTAGCTTTACGGCCACGAGACCCAACATTTGTACAATTCCTTTCAGTCAAAAAAGACGCAAACACGTAAATGGCAAGGCAAGCAAAAGCAGTGCAGTTCTTGGTGATAATGGTATAAACGGAAATATCAAACAACGATTCGTCAACTCTTTTTTGGGGGTATGCATGCTAGCAAGAACGCAGATTAAAGGTTAAAGGTACAGTTAAAAAAACGATAAAGGGTATATAGAGAACACTGGCAAATCCCAAGCAACGAGGAGTAGTAAACTGGGAACTAAAATGAGCGACTTTGCCCACCTTTTGTTTAGAGATATTGTCGATTTGTGTCGGTGCCAAAGAATCGATGCTCAAGTAGGTGCTCTCAGTAGACCAACAACCTAAACCTGCCGGTAAATCTGCACTACGCTGTTCAGTTTGGGGTAGGTTGGGAGGCAAGACAATAGAAGTAATTGCAGGGGAGCTCGCATTGGCGGCGCCATCAGTGTCAGGAGCAGGAGAGCGTTCATCCCGCTTAAACTCGCTTTTTATTTGCGCTTTAGAACGTGATTTTTTGGCAGAAGGCTTCTTGTCTTGGGCTACAATTTCATGGTAAGTACGCTCAGCATCCTCGTGAGCAAACTGGTCAGACCAATAAGTCGTTGCAATCTGCTTGGGATCAGTATTAACTCTGGTCGTAGTAACAAGCGTTGCCTTAACCAGCGAAGCTTGTCCTCCTCGTTCGATTTGCTCTGCTAGGGTGACAGCTTCTTTCTCGGACTCGGATAAACGAGAGCGTTGTTGACGACGTTCCATCTCGCGTACGCCCCGTGGGACTTTGGGAGCTTTCTTCGGTTTAGGCACCGTTGCAGCAACTGTTGATGACTCCGTTTCTTCGTCTTCTTGTTCGGGCTCAATTTCTTCGATGACAGTCTGCTTTTGAGTAACTTTGGCAGCTTCAGACAAAGGTTCGTCCGCTACTGGAACTGTTTCCTCTTCATCAGTAGTAACATCTTGGGACTCGGATTGAGAAGTACGCCACTTCCGGCGGCGTTTTTCGCGCCTATCAATACGGAACGCGTCAGGATCTGTTTCTTCTTGCTCTACTGGTTCAGACGTTTCACCCACTACTAGGAGCGTGGGCAAAGGTTTAGGTTCACGAGGTTTGACCTGATCTTCCGGTTCAAGAATTGGCTGGGGCTTAGGTTTTCCTGTCGCTACCAGTTTGGCCCAGCTTACGGGCTCGATTAGATCAGGCCTAACGTCTTCCCGGTTGTCAGCCAATAGACTCAAATTTTCGTGCTCAGACGCGGGGTATTCGGGCCAGGAATCTAGCATTAGATTTCGTAAATACGATTCCTGGGAGGATAGGCTTGGCGGCTTTAGGTCCACGGAGCTGGCAGTTTCCATTTGAATGGGCTCGTGTACCATTTCTGTTTCACTCACGACTGGTAACAAGCCTTTCCAGTTCTTTTCGACATCTCGAGCTAAAAAGTAAAAGGGATCGGGCCAGGAATCCGCAAAGAGGTTACTCAAATGATCTGGTTGGGCCACAGGTAGTTGGGATACAGGCAGAGGCGTGCCGTGTTCAATGGCATCAGCCCAGTCCAGCGCTTCGCGTTCTGATTCAGACAATCGGGAGCGTCGCTTACGTTGTTCAACCTCTTTAAGTCCGATTAATACTTTACGAGTCTTCTCTTTTCGGGCTTTCACAATGATTGCTTCAATGTCTTCCTCTTCTTCCTCCACTGGTAGAATGACAGAAGTGGTTACTTCAACTGGTTTTGTTACGGACTCTGTTACGACGATCTCTTGAACATCCTGGGCTTCATTCGAGGGTTCGGTTTCGCTGGTAACGTCCTGCGATTCGGATTGAGAGCTACGCCATTTACGCTGGCGTTTGTGTTTACGATTTAGGCTTTCCTGGAAACCTTCTGGGTCCAAAGGAACAATCTCGGCTTCTTCTGGTAATCCGACAACTACGAGGGCGGGAAGTGGACGTTCCGGTCTCACTAATTCTTCTTGATGATCCTCAACAGGGGTTTCTTTGGGTTTGCCAGTAGCTACAACGCCAGCCCAGGAAACGACTACTGGAGTCCCATTTCCTTCAGTTGTAGGTGCCATTTCTTGTACAAGAACCTGTGCTCGTGAGATTTGAAGAGCCGCAGCCACTTCGCTTTGTTTTGCAGTAAGGATCACTGGGTCGGGCCAGTAATCTTGCATGATATTGAATGCCAGTAGTTCCTCGCGAAGCAACGGTAAGGGTTTGTGCTGCTCGATAGCAAAGGCAATTTCTAACGCTTCTTGCTCAGATTCTGAGATACGCGCTTTTCGGCGGCGTTGTTCGATTTCACGCACTGCTTTCGAAACCACTTTCTTGGGACGCAAAGTCACATTAGCTGATAGTTCTTCCGACTCGGAATCTGCATCTTCATGCATTTCGGCTGGGATGGTTTCTTCTACTGCAGACTTAGGTTTTGTTTCTTCGTCTTTCAATTGCTGGGCAGGTTCTTCCGTTGAAGGGTCGGCGATTGCCGGGGATTCCAGACTAGCCGTCTTTTGTTCATGAGGCTCGTGAGATTCGCTGGCATCAGTATCGTGAGATTCGGATTGAGAAGAGCGCCATTTACGACGGCGTTTTTCACGTCGGTCAATGCGGAAAGCTTCTGGGTCAACTGGCTCTAACGCTACTACTGGCTCGGTTCCTCCGATAACGACTAATGTAGGAAGTGGTTTAGGCGCAAGGGAAACAACAGTCTGAGTGTCTTCTTCGGGTTTGGGTTTCGGTTTACCCGTGGCCACTAAACTAGCCCACGACATGCCAGTAGCTGGTGCTGGTTCCTTTTCGACAACAATTGGCTGGGGCTGATCGTCTTCCTCGTCACCCCAGTCCATTTCTTGGTCATCCAACATATCCAAGAAAGCGTCACTGAAGTCCCCCGGGAGAACATAGCTACCCACTGGCGCTGGTACAGGCTTAGCAGTTTCTTCTACTTGTTTAGCTACTTCTTGAATTTGCCCGTCTGGTTGCAACGCCAGGATTGTCTCGGTCTCAATTTCCGAACCAATGTCGAGAAGTTTGGAGATCTGGGGTAGTGTACTGCTTTCTGCAACTGGAGCGGCAATAGGTTCCCCTTGAGCAGGAGGCACATTCTCTTCTTCATCGTCATCATCGAAATGACCCATGTCATCTTGATCTAATACGGACATCCAGGCATCGTCAGCCTTCAAGCTAAAAGGCTTGGGTTCAGGCTTGCTGGGCGGTTCCTTGATCGGAGTAGCTTCTACTTTCTGTTCCTCTTGTGGAATAGGATCCGTTTCAGGCAGAGCCTCCTGTTCTTTCTTCTCTTCTTGTTTGACAGGAGTAACTTTGAGTTGTTCCACTTGTTGAATAGAGTTCGTCTGTAATTTCTCTTGCCCCACTGGGGTTACTACTGGTGTTTCGGGAACTTGGGATTCCTCTTCGTCATCATCCATGGTAAAAGCAGCATCGTCATCCAACATACTCATCCAAGCATCATCTGTGGCCCACGTGCGTTTCGGCGGAGGTTGGCTGACCTCGCTGGGAGCTACGCAGGGGGCTTCAGACACAGGTTTGGGCTCGGGTTGGGGTTCTTCAATTACTGCTGCAGCCACGGAAGTAGAAATCTGCCAGGCTGGGATTTCTTCCACGATGCTAACATCTTGGGTGACTGTCACTGCTTCGGTGGCAAGCTCTGCAATCGGCGCAGGGGCCGAGGCGGGGGTGAGAGGAATTGCCTCCAAGTCTTTAACGCCTTCATCAGACTGGGTTTCGTCGGGACTGGAAGGAGTTGGAGTTACAGCTTCTCTGGGCTGCTGTTCTGGTTGGTTGCTTGTGGGACGCTTCTTCTTCTTCTTCTTTTCGCGCAAACGCCAGTAGATTTCGCCTCCTTCTTCAGCCGAAGTGGTGGAGGCCTCTTGAGCGGCCGCCGTCTTTGGACTCGCCTCGGTCTGCAAAGTTACGGAAGTGGCTGGGGACAGTGGCTGGGACCGGCTGGGTTGCACGGGAGCTTCTTGCTCCTGGAAACTCTGAGAGCGCGACGGCATGGTTGACAGTCTGGGAGAGAGCTGGGGGGAAGTCGTACGCTCTCCTAGGCTTAGGGTACGCGAGACAGGTGACCTGCGCATCCACTGAGGGGACAGTACGATGCTGTCGGGGTCGTTAAAGTCTAGAGGAGTCAGGGGAGCCGCGGCAGACAAAGTATCGACCGTTAAAGCCAAAGTGCATGGCGGGGCACTGTCTGGGACGGAAGTCAAATCTTCCACAAGGACGCTGATAAGCGGCGAGGGAACTTGCAACACGAGAGTTTCGGGTTGGGCACAAACAGTCGCTAAAGATGCAGAGCCAGGCTGATCTCCGGGTAAAGGCGAGGTGAACACGGATAAGCTAATGGGGGTGACGGCTTCGGGCGTCAAGTGTCCTTCCACGAAGTCCTCTTGAGCCGTGGATTGAACCGTGGCTTGGATCTGCAGAGGAGCAATAGAATCCGCTGTACACGGTGGGACATGGGACATGACCGAAATACGCCGCAGGGGACTTTGATCGCTGGAAGTAGAGATGGCTTCGGTAGGGGTGGGGCGTTCTGTCGGTTCCAAAGGCGAGAGTTTATCCATGACGGTCGGTTTGTCAGTTACGACAACGGTAACGTTTTCGCTGACCGTCACAGAGGCTTTACCCTCTGACAGGGAACTTTCGGGAACGCTACGTAAAACAAGTACGTCCGTCTGATCCAACATGGGTAGGGTATGGGAAGAAGCGGAAATTTTTCGTAGCGGAGTCGTCAGTTGTGGATTCACTTGAGCTACAGTGTCGGGTGCCGAGTTTTGAAGAATATTTTCTTGTAGAAAACCTTCGTTTTCTTCGACTTTCTCGGCTTTCTCTTCGGCCACGCAAACTGGTCCAAGTACTGCAGGTGTAGTGCTGGTTGCTGCGCTGGAAATAGCACATGTTACATTCTCGAGCGTTACTACAGCAGGCTCTTCCATTGTAGGCGTGGCCATACAAGCATGCAAATCTACCGATACGCCTAAAGATGCTTCTCGGGAATCAGGCTGATCCAAGACATCAATACTGGACGACCTATCAAACGCATGGGTCGTTTCGATAGGAATATGCTCTACCGAAGTAGTCTCAGTCGACAGGGTACGTTTTAGTTGTTTCGAAGGTGAAGAGATTGTTTCCATGTGCAAGACTTCAAATTGGTCTTCTTCCTGTAGAGTTATTTCGACCTGGGAGGTATTAACAGTGGTAGCAATTGCGTCGTCAACCAGATTTTCGATATGCGTAATCTGTTCCTTGGTATAATCTTTCTGGCATGACTCTTGGGGTAGTGACGTGACCACCTGCGCTTCCATTTCTTCAAGCAGGTCTGTTCTGTCTAGTATTACAAAGTCATCGTCCTGATCGGCGCAGGCTTCGACGGGCAAAGCGAGAGGTTCGATCTTTTCTTTGTCAGGTAGAAGGACTTGCGATTCGGCCTCGCTGTCTTGAAGGGGCAATGCAACAGCATCTGTTTCGCTATCTTGCAGAACTGTTTCGCTGCCTTGCACAGGCGATATTTCGGGTTCAGCCTTTGGGGTACGAAGAGATAATGCAACCGAAAATGTCTCGCTCGTTTCAAGGGACGACGTTTCCGGTTCTGCCTCTTTGGGTTGGAGAGGTAACGCAACCGAAACGCTTTCGTTGAATTGAACCATTAACTTTTCTTGTTCAGCCTTTTTTGTTTGAAGAGGTAGTGAAACCGAAATTGTTTCACTGACTGGCAGGGGCAATGCCACAGAGACGTTTTCGTTGACTTCAAGAGTCAATTTTGCCATGTGTGGTTCGTCGACTTCCCAGGGCACGGTATCGGATTCTGCTCCGCAAGCAGATGGCGCTGCCAGTTTTTCCACCTGAAGATCCGCTGCTCGGTGTGCATCTCCGGTTTCCTGGTTAAAGCTGACCGACTTGGCCTTTTTGATTCGGGTTCTACGTTGTTTGGCTGCTCCAGTCTGTTGCCCAGGACCTTCTTCGGCTGGGGAAATTTCAACGCTAAGTAACTGAGTAGCTTTCACAGCCTCTCCTTCTTGTGCTAAAGACACAGCTTTACGCAATTTCTTTACTGGCTGGGATACTTGAGCAGCATCGGCAGCCACTTCTGGCTTGAGTGGCTCAGCACTAGTTTTGGCGACAACCTCTTTAGATTTGCGACGCTGTTGGGCTGGGATGGATGCAGGTTCTGGTGTTTCGCGACTCTCTTTGCGTAAAAGCTTACTGCCTTTGTTGGGTTTTTCCAGATCGGCGATTTCTCTGAGGGCTTTTTCAATTTCGTCTTCGTCTTCCGCCGGTTTGGCTGACTTCCTGCGCTTCTTGCGTTTTTTCTTCTTGTCTTCCCCGCCAGCCCCTCCAGCGTGTTCTTCGTTGGGTTCATCGTCTGAATCCTGGGATCGACTGCTGATGAATTGCTCAATATCCTCAGACGTTATGCCGTAAAACGTCATCATAGCCTTGGTCATTTCTGGCTCGGTGCCTCGTGTGGGACTAGCTTGCTCTGTTGGACTACGGATTTTGGATTCCGACGAAGAAACTTCGGTTGTTGTGGCTGTTTCTTCAGGATGAATCTCCTGAGCTGCTGGATTATCAACTCTTTGCTCTTCATCAATGGTGCCAGCCACGTCAATGGACGGTCCTCTGGATGCACCTTTACGTTTCTTGTGCGTTTTCTTCCTGATGTCCTTCAACACCAAACCAGGAATAACTTTCAGTCCAGTCTTGGTACTCTTGTCTTTCTCGTCTTCGCGGACATCGAAGCTCTTTGACTTGAGTTTGAATTGCCGAGTTCGGCTCCGCGGCTCACGGGGTTCGGAGCCTGCTCGCAAAACAACCTGCGGAACTTGAGGTGTAACTAGATGTTCAGCTTGCTTGGGACTCGTAGGTGCTCCGGTACCGCTACTGGCTGACGAAGACCTCGGGGACAAAGAACTGGATGAATCCCGTGGGCTTTTCAGGGTGCTAGTAAGTTCAACCGCCGGAATTGGCAATCCACTCGACAGAATCTGCGCGTACGACATTCTACCTGGCGATGTATTGCCGGCACTCAGGAAGGATTCTAGGGTAAGCTCAGAGGGGTGTACTTCTTGAACGGTAGTGGAAACCGTTACGGTGGTTTGTACGGTCTGAACCACAGCGCGCGTTTCAGATTGCGACGGTGCTAGAATCGCGTCCTGTAGCACATCGTTGACGCCAAAAGAGATGTCCTGAGAAGTTTCTCCACGAACAGTACAAACAACAGGGGGCATTTGGACACTCTCGTTCAAAGGAAGCGCGGGAACGCTGTAAATGGGCTGGCTAAAGTAACTTTGTTGTTGAGATGTTTGCACCAACAGTGCTGCGTAGTCTGCTTCGCTAAGCACTGGTTTAGTGTCGGTCACATACGTAGTTTGGGAAGACATCATAGCAGGGTAAACTGCCGACTCCGAGTTGGGCTGACGATAGATTTCTTGGTGAACCGCCTCGGTGTACGTTTGAGTAGACAAGACAGGCATCACGTCTGTCTTTGCGAAGGTTTCCACGGTTTCAATCTGCACAGCTTGCTGGGTAACTTCTCCCACTGCACGGTCCACGCACGTGATTGCAGGTGCGGAAGCTTCGGAATCTGAAGAGGGGGGTGATTGTTGGGTGTCGAGGATGATTCCAGCTAAGCCACGGTGGTGCAGGTGCAACGCCTTTCCGCGCAGAATATCTGCGTAGGACGGGCCGCTAGCCCCCCGGTTCCACATTGGGCTGGACGAGCGATCGGGACTTTCTTGGATTCCTAACTGTTGCTGGGCAGGTAATTCTTGTTCGGACTCTTCGGTTTGGGGAAGAATTTCTGTTGACTCCTGATGACGCGATTGCTGCTTGCGACGCAGTGCTTTATTCTTAGAAGGGAATTCTTGGGTCTCGGCAGGCGCAGGTGCAGTAAGGTGCAGGCTTTCTTCAAGGACAGGAGTCGGGGGAGCAACAACCACCTGCTGAATAGCTTCTTCGCTGGTTTCGACATCAGAAGACAAGTCTTTGCTAAGCTGGGGTCGGACGGGCTGAATAGCCGAATCGCGACTGCCTGAATGGCTCGAGGGGATGTTCGTGGGTAAATTGCGTTGCGGAGTTCCGACACCACGTTGACGACGTTGAAAGTTCGGCTTGTTCAAGTTCTTTCCACCCGTTATTACTGGCGATTTTCCGGACTTGATATCTTCTTCGCTGAATTGGATATCTTGAGTATCAAATGTATCTGGTTGGGCTTCTTTCTGCTGGGCTTCAAGAACAGCGGCCGCGATTTCTTCAGCAACTTTGGCCCTACGCATTTCTTCGATTTCCCAGCGCGAGCGGCCGGGACTCTTGGGCGAAGCCTCGGATTCACTGACCTGCTTCTTGCGCGGTTCAATCTTCAAAGTAAGCTTAGGGGCAGTAGGAGTAGGAGCAGGCACACTTTCTTGCGCTACTGTGGTTTGTGCCCTTTCTGCAGGAACAACTTCGTCGTCGTTGTTCAAAGTATTTTGACGCGACACGCTGGGACTACGTCTGCCTGCAGCGATGTCTGCGTAACTTAGCTTGTCTAAATTGGGCGCTGCGAGTAAAACAGGATTGATCTGAGCCAACAACTGCGCTCGGATTTCGCTTTGTTCGGCATTAGGGAGGGTCATTTCCATCCCGTCTTCGATGACGAGGTATGGGTCCATGTGTTGCAATTGTTGTTTGAGGCTGCGAACGTGTCTTCCACACGCCTCCATTTGGATTTGCAGTGCCTATGCAACCCCCCAACAGAATCAGCACAAAGTAAGAATAAAAATAACAAAAAAGGCCAAAAAGGGACTCATTACAACACAAAAAATGCCCAAGAGAATTGGACGACTTGATAAATTAGGAACAATTTTTTCCGTGAGAATCTTTTGCTATAAAAGCAAAAAATTTCCCGCTCGTCTTTTCCACATAACATGGTTTTTGGGGATCCGGGCCAATATGGAACCAAGTATATGGCTGAGGTGTTTTAAAATCAGCGTTTTCGCAAAAACATCGTCGCAACGTTGAAAGCGAGTTGAACATGATCCAAAATATAACAGGAAAAGTAACGAAATAAACTAGGAAAGCAACTTTCCTGGCAGTACTGGCGACAGACATAGATATAGATATAATATAGCCAAGGAGAAAAATCGGCGGGAGGCAAGGCAGAAAAAAATAGAACGGCTATGGACTAGGTGTCTAAAGGTTCCAAATCTGGGGTTCCCCGCTGCAAAAGCAATTTGCAACGTTCATGGCGTGCAGCCATTTTGGTTTGCAGGGCTGCAATACGTTCTCTCCAGCTCTATGGATCCAAGACCCCCAAAATGCAAACAGAGCGCGTAGGCAAATATGTGTGGCATTGGTTTTGAACCCCCGACAAAATGCAGCAACAAATGGTGCACAAACACGTGTAGGTGTGTAGGACGCGGTCCCGAAGCAGAAACGGCAGAAGTGTAAAAGGTGCGAATGGGTACGGAGAAAGTGGTTCGGAGGAGAGAAACGAAATAAAAAAAATAAAAATTGGCACAAAAAGAAAGAAAGAAATTAGCTCAAAATGAAAAAGTTTCGCCCCATTTAAAAAAAAAATCATAAGCCAAATTAAAACTGCCCAGTTCAAGCGCTACCCTTCACCCCGTCGACATAAAAAGCTTAGACGAAAAAATAAAAAATATAAACGACGAAGGCGTAGAAGCTACGACAGTGAATTAAAAGAGAAGAAAAATAAATACAAAAATACGAAGCAAGAAATCGTTGGTCTGATAATATTTTTTTTTTTTAAAAACTCGGAATTGGAAGGGAGGTGCGGTAGTGACAACTAATTTGACTAAGTCCAAAGTAAACAGAAGCTCGCTAAAAGTGAGACGATGTTTTTGATGAAACGACCACTGCAGCCAACTTGGCTCCGAATTGGTTCCGGATGTTGTAAACAATCCAGCACTTTGTGGCTTGTAATTAATCCGTGACAGTGTTGCCAAAATACAAGATGACTGCCGGGTTCTGTAAGGAAAGAACGCATCAGCTTTTTGCTCAACTCTTAAATTTTTTTCTTTAAATTAATTAATGCAAAGGATGTAAGAAAAGTCACGTGCTGGGTTTTTATCCCGTGCCATACGAATCGCGCAAAGCCACGAAAGTCGCTCCATCAAAATTGTCCTCCCACTTTCTCGCCTCTCAATCTCTTATTGCTTGCCTTTTCAACTTGGAATTTCAAAGTCTGTTTGAAACGCCTTGGGGCGTAGGGCAGTCCAGAATTATTTAAGTATTTACAAACTGGTTTGGAATTTGGTTCTCTTTATCAGAAGACACAAACAACCAGGTTAGAATAAAGTAAATTCGGACTTACATTTTGCTCCACCACAGCCTTATCTCGATTCGCAGAGGCGTATGCAGGACTCGAAACGATGCGCAGTTGCTGTTCTGCTTGGACAATTTGGTGTCGCAAATTTTGTATCTCCTATGGTCAGAAACACCCAATAAGCCACACCATAGGTTTAATTGTTAGGCAAAATAATCCCTTCTAATATTGCACTCGAATTTTCTAGCATCAAATGTGTTCCTTCTTTGACGGGAAATAAAGTATAAAGCAAAACAAAGTTAAAAACAATTCATTGTTAAGATTGACATTATGCGCGTCATCTGGTACATGAAAAGCGAAATAAGACCCAGATCCTTCGAAATCCCACTGCGAATAACGAAATCCATGCCAAAATTTGTGAGTTGAACTGCAAGATTACCTGTTGGAGGGCATCTAGCTGCGCAACTGCCGCTTCCAATGTCGTACTTTGTTGTCGAATGTCATTTTGGAGTGCATCCAGCAACTTCTGCAAGTCATCACTCGCATGGAAGATGTCAGGATCTCCCGTCACACCAGAACGGAAATGAATCTATCAACACACGAAGAAATAACGATTCGTTATCGACCTTGAACTCGACGCTCGTTAACACTTTGGGGCCTTACCTGAAGCTTTTCAATCGACATTAGGATTTTTGTCTTCTGAATGGCAATTTCTGCCAAGATCTTCTCTCGCATCGAGAGCTGGTCACGCAGAGGACGTTTCTTGTTCATGGGATTCTCCAAGTTTTGCTGCGACTTTTCCATCCAGGATTTCACATCCTTAAGCTTCTTCTCGCATTGCTCCCATTCTTCCGTCATTTCCAGCAGGAGCGCATTCTAGGTTCACATTCGGCTCAAGTTACTCCCCGAAATATCCCACGCATGCATACAACAACAGAGGAAAAAGAGTAAGAAAAACCTAATTTACCCGTTCTTGCAGTAGCTTCTCGACTTCGATTTTGCTCTGCTCAGCGTCCGTCATATGGTCAATCAGTGCGGCGGCGTTAGATACTTGCGAAATACGCCCTAATTCCTTACCCATGTCACTTACAGTACGAGTCACATGTTTGCAGCTTTTCACGGCCGCCTAAAAATAGATGACGTTTAGTCATAACGAAATGCCATGACGACTGTGTTACGTACTGAGTAATCCTGTAACTTTTGTCTGGCTTGGCCCAAGCTGGTGATGTGCAAAGGCTCGTCTAAAAAGACTCGTTTTTCTTCCACCCAAACTTTGACGATTTGGTACATTTGCAAAAAGCGTTGCCACGAGTCCAGTGAGTCTCCCACCTGCAACGTCATCCAATGACATCATGTAACATTGATTTCCTGCCCCTGCCCTCGCTCTACCCTTGCCATTTCCAAACCCACAAGTATGCTGCCAAACTTCTCTCTCACACTCCATTTTCTGCCTGTTCCCAGCCGCAATTCTTCCTTTTCCTTTCCCCTCCCCACCCAGCCCCGATCAATTTAAGCAAGCACAAAACCCAGCTATGTTAAACTACCAAGTACTCGAAGGCTTACCTGTAATTTCTTGGATTCTAGCCAATTCTTCACTTGCTGCAATTGTTCGGTTAATGTAGACAACGTGGAGCGCACCATTTGCTGCTCACTTTCATTGCGAGTATGGTCGCAAATAAGTTGGCCATTGCGGTTCACCCGTTCCATTTGCTCAGTAATACTCGCGATCTCGCATTGCAATTCCTAGGTAACCAATACAAACCATAAAGCTTTGTTCCTGTCAAGTTACTTTCTTCACGGGAAGGAGCAAGCAAAAGATTGAAAGCCACTCAGGGACACATTACTTGCAAAAATTCTTTGAGAGCTTGAGGTTCTGCAGTGCGGTCTTGAACTCGGCCTTCTGCTTGGCAGATCCAGGTCTGGACATTCTCTACTCCGCGCTGGTACTCGTAGCGCACCGTGCGCGCGCGTTTCACCTCAGTGTTTTTCTCTTCTAACTGCGACATGACTTGCTCTTCTTGGATTTCCAAATTGGACAACTATAAATTTACCATACGACAATCCCAATAAGACCATCATTAATTCCTTGTTAACTCAAACCTTAGTGGATCCCTTTAATTAAAAAAATTACCTGACGTTCAGTATCACTTGGGATGGCTTGGGATAATTCCAAATACCGGTTGCGTGTCTCAGCTGCAAAGTCTTTAGTCTGACTTCTCAATTGCTCAAAACGGCTTCGTAAATCCTGCAGTGGAACACACCAGAATCAGTTTCAAATACATATGAAAACCCCACGCTATCAGGTTCGATGTGTGCCCCCCAAAAATTACGTAAAAATTTCCATTAAAGAAAGTATGAAAATGCATAAAAAAGAAAAGAAAAAAAAGTGGGCTCTGCTAAAAGGAGCCCAACAGAGGATCAATAGATTGTCAGAAACTCTCTGTGGGGTCTATTCTGTCTCTGCTAGGGCTGCCACGAGCCAGGAAAGCCACATGGCATAGGTCTGGTACTCGTGCCATGTCTCTCGTTTTCTCTCCTTTTTGCCTCTGTCAAATAAAAGCACTCCACGTCATCGATCGCTCGCAATTTCTACTGGAAGAAGTTACCGGCGCAAGCTAGGGTCTAATAGCCTAGTCGTCTTCTGGCCTTGTTCCTTGACCTTGGTCTACTAAACAAGGGGGCGCGGGAAAAAAGAAAAATTACCGATAGCGCCGATATACTTTTTACCTGTCGTTCAACTTCGTGTCAATCGACATCTGCATAATCAGCAGGTCGAGCTTCGAATGCAGCGAAAAGCGCATCTTCCGCGCCTTTTTACATTAGCCCATACCACGCCCTCTCCCTTCATGCATACCTCATGCATCGAGAAATGTACTGGGAGCTTCTTCAAAGAGTGTAGCTGGAGGCTATTTTCATTTTCGTACCACTGTTGGTCTTCGCCTCAGACTCCAAATCGGGAATGCTAGTCTTACTATGCGCCGCGCTTGGACTCCAGCTACAACGTGCAAGAAACCTCGCCAAAAACAGTCATTGGCAACGTGCCCCCCAGACATAAAAACCGCGTGCGGCGTCAAGAGGCTTTTAATTTAAAGCGCAGAGTGCCAACACAATTCTGTCTCCCGCCACGTGACTTTGTAAGGGTTTAGATTACCTTATTCCCTGGTGTCTTACCTTTAGATGGGCTTCTACGGAAGATTCGTCGTTGGACCACGCGTCTACGGCAAGGACTTCCGGTTTCAAAGAAGCCCACGCGGTTTGCAATTCGGAAACTCGTACGGAAGTCCGATCCAAGGCTTGCAGCTCCTGTTCCGTTTCGCGAATCCGCTGTTGGACTGCGTCCAGTAGTCTATTAACAAATAGAGAATGAAACAACCAAACCGTTAATCACCCCACGTGGTTCGCTGAAGAAAACTTGGCAAAGGCAAATGCAAAAGAAAAATAGCTGACCCAAATGTGATGTGTCAACAGCAAGGTACTGAAGAATGTCGATGAGACGACAAACTTAAACTGTAATTGTGGCGTCAGCTATACGCTAACTATGCTTGGGAAGGTCTGTAATCAGTCTTTAACCTTGCCGGCTGGCTGAAGTTCTGAGGTGCTTCACCTAAGGTGCAGACTGGGAGAGCCGAAAGAAGACGCACTTACAAGATATGTCTTGCCCGTGGAAACTGTCACGTGGCTTTTCTAAGTTCGTCCCCAGACCTTCACTTCTCCAACGCGGTTTTCCTATTTTAACGTGGTGTCTATAATGACACGCATTGTACGCACCCTTAACGTGCTACGACTTCCGTCAACAACTCAAAAGCGACGTCTACCTCCCTAATGTGTTTTCAAACAAGCTCAAAAACTGTCAATCCACTCTACTTTTTCCTTAAAAAAAGGGGAAGATTCTTAATTAGGAAAAAAATCGTTTATAAATCTCAAAGGTGGGGTGGAGAGGATAAAGAGGGGTAAAGAGGATAATTTGAACCAGACCGAACACTAAAGTTCAACTTTAAAACGACACAAATAGTGAAGTTTACGACAAGGAAATAAGGAATTCTGCAAAGTAAGGGCCAACGGAATTTAGCCGTATGCTTGGGAAGTCGGTATTTTAATTGCTTGCTCTTGCTTACCTCCCAAGACCATACAAGGTTAGAAGGCGTGCGCGACTTGCCTTGATCTAATTCTAGCATCGGCGCGACTCGCGTCTTCTAATTACCCATTTTCGTAACCCGCGTTTTAAGAAAGAGAGAAAGAGACAGCATCCGTACCATTCTTCCCACCCTTCCTTATTCTGCGTATTTTTAGCCTAATAGAGACGACACGATGTGGGGTGGTACGATTGGCTTATACGGAGAAAGGGTAAACTGGCTAAGCCGACAACGGTGCATCGTCCTATGAGAAAGAATGTCAATGACGGCGCCGTGACGTCAATAATATAGCCGAACGCACTCCTCGGTAGTTAACCGTGTGCTATTTTTAAAGAATAAACTCGTCTGGTGATGTTTTCGTCTTAGTCCTAAAATTACTTTCCATAACAGAAAGTCAAGTGCTAGCCATGATGGAATACATGGAATAGACAGGCATAGACTTGTTTTTACCTGGCATGTCGGTCCCGGAGAGCATCCAAATCGGTTTGCAGCGCAGAGTATGCAGGTTCTGACGTTTGGTTCAAGTGCTGGAGTACGGTGACAGCGGTGAGGAGCAGCTCTTGATGAAGCGGTGCCAACTGAGCAATATCACGTTCCAAGGCCTACATCCGGTGCATCAAACCCATGATTAGTACAGTGTTAACAACGCGATATACGTACAGTCCATCTAACCTTAAGATGAGCGAGGGTTTCGTTTAACAACGACCGCGACCGACTGTCCAAATCAATGCTGTGTAAGACTTGCTCGCAGCCGTTTAATTTGGCAGCAAATGCTTTGCTTCGACTCAACAAAGTCTAATTTCAGAAAACAACAAAAATACCAAAGAACAAAAAGTTAAATCAGGAAGAAGGTGACGCAGAAAGGCTCCCCTTCATTGCAGCTGAAAACAAGTTATTTTAAATGACCTACAGTCAGACATGCGCAATGGGAAAACAGGAAGGAAGGCAAAAAGTACGAAAAAAATGGTCTAGCATAAATATTTGCACAAACCTCCCACGTGTCGCTTAACTCGGTCAGGTCTTTGATTCGTTGCGTGAAGGCATGCTGGCTATCCCGACGTTGCTGAGCCACGGTTGTAATCATGGTTTGGATCTGCTGCCGGTTACTAATGTCGGCACGCGACTCAATTTCTTTGGCTTTATCCACAAAAGCATCCAGAATAGGCTGCTGAGCCTTGGATACGAAAAGGAATGTCAGTAGAGCACATAATACGTACATAAAAAAGGATCAGAGACTACAATAACAATATATATAACCCTCTAAACCAGGGGTGTCCAACCCTATCTTCAATTCGCCAACGAAAAATGTTGGCGAATCGGCTGTTCCAAAAAATTCAAAAAAGATCGTAATTTCGTAAATTCAAACGGTGAATATCTTTTTAGCACTCTTGTTATCTTGTTCTTGTTCCTTGGGCTGCAGCACTGAAATAAAAGTTTTTACTGGTAGAACCATTCTAAGTTTTGCGTTGCAACGAGTGTGTTGGCGAATTTGGCGAATTCAGAGGGCATTTCAAGTGTTGGCGAATCGAAAAAAACGGTTGGACACTCCTGCTCTAAACCCACATCAACGTACGGAATACATTGCTAATTGGTACGAAATATATTACTATTGTCTTTTCTTTAAACAAACAACTAGCGTAGACTTTGCTACGCAGGTTTTACTTATGATAGAAGAATGTAACAAAAGGCCAATAATGTAATTATATTAAAAGACGCTTAATTCCGTAAAGTACCTGGAAGGCTGCAAGCTGATGTTCAAGCTTGGAGATTAGGGATTTCACGGAAGCTACGTTGCTTGCATTTTCGTCGGGGAGTTGACAAGAGGCAACGGTCATGGATTGTAATTTCTGGTGCTGTTCTTCTAATTGCTTCCAGATTTCTACGTGACTTTCCAAGCGCGTTTGCTGATCTTTGGCTGAGTTTAGGGAATTCTTCACGGCTTGAGTCAAGGCTTGTTGATTGGAGAGTAATTCTTCCTGCAAATCTGTGTTCAATGACGGCCATATTTTGTCGGCAAGTTTCTGTAAGTCTTCCAAAATTCTTTCGATGTTGGCACTACTCTCAAAATAGGTCTTGTGTTCCTGAAGGTCTCGTTGCGCATTAGCAAAGTCAATGCCGTCTAGTTCGCTACAAAGTTTGAGAGCAGCCTCTTCTTTCCAGGAATGCAGTTGGCGCACTATACCATCGTATTCAATACGTAAATTGTACTGCAGGTCTAGGTATTGACCCCGAGCCTCTAACTCGGAAGGTATGGTGTTACACAGCATGGCTGCTTCACTGAAACGCTCCTGTAATGATGAGGGTAAGCTTTCCGCCATTTCTGCCTCTTCTACTTCCGAATTCCGAAGACTTTCCACGCTTGTCATTAACGACAAAACCTCCGCAGCCAAGATCTGGAAGCATTTGTACAATGTGTCAAAAAAACGGCAAAAAACAAGACACGTAAAAATGTACATTTTACGTAATTTAACAGATTCAATACGGTCGAGTCATGCTAAGATTATCGAGCGTTCTCTGAGCTACACTAAAAAATTTGCCCACTCCCTTTATACTTTAAAAACTTAAGTTCATTCCATGTTCTTAATTGCCTTACATAATGAAAGCTATGATGCAGGTCAAGTCTGCCACAGATTTCGCCATAATTTGGATGGTCAATAAACAGAGCGTGGTGTAGTGCAATTGACAGCTCTACTCCCGAAGTTGCACAGAATCCACGAAATAATGTGTTTGCAGATTGCCTGCTTCTGCCGTTCGACCCGCTACTAAAGTACTTTTAACGGTCGGTATAATTGACACTGTGAATGCGTAAATGCGCATTTTATAAACCACAACATGTTGCGTAAGTTTAATAACAAGCCAAAAAAACTTCCTGTTACCTACAAACTTGGCTACCGTTGCAAATACAATATGCTTAGAGCTTAAAATAAATTATTATGCAAGATGCCAACAGACGCTCGGATTACTTCGCCTAGAATGACAGACGGTCGAGAGCATGTTTTTAGTTCTATAGGAACAATTAACACACAAATCCTTTTGTGCCTCAATTTCTACAGGCTGCATATTTGTATACTAACACACAGGAGAGATCTCTCCTATATGATGTATTCTGAAATAAAACAAAGAATAACACTCTACGATGTATTTTTGGATCTGGCTGTATCGAAATAGATACTTGATGACACTACTAAACGCTGAAGACCTTTCTAAGCGAATTCTATGAATGCCAAGAAATTCAACTACCTTTCCTATTCAACGATCCTAGTCCGTATGTAGAGAGAAGATCCGGTAACCCGTAAGCTTTTAGGGGTTGTGCAATGCTTTGATGTTTGCCGGTGAACTATAGCTGGCTGTAAGTCCAGAACTTGGCAAGTTTTGTGCCCTTGAGCTCACGCCAGGTAAATTAGCAATATTGCCAAAACTATAGCAATACTGAAATCATATTAGCATTACTGGTCAGAATCCGTCGTATATGCTGTCCAGCGTACACTTGACAGTTCCTAACAAGGAGTACTTTTAAGTTGTACGTAAAATATTAATCCTTGCAAGAGTTTGCATGGAAAGTTTCTAGTCAAAACTGGCTGTCTTTTTTGCCTTTTTTTAATCGAAAATCCATCGTAGGCTAACGCCTGTTGATGGTTCTTTATTTTACCTTTCACACAATGGTATGCTCTAATTTATATCTTTTCCGGCTCGTATTTTCTGTATGCTTAAGACTTACGAATTGTATAATGGCTTAAAATTAGCTTATGTATCATCTTTCTACCTATGTACACCATCTACCTATGTATATCTAATCCTCTACCTATCCTCTTCGTAATCCTCTATGTAATCCTCTACCTATGTGCATCTTCCTATTAGGTATCATCTACCTACGAGTTGTCCCTTGAAAACGCTCACCAAGCAAACATGTTTACATGTGTACAATACATTTGTCGTGGCTATACCTGTAGATCCAAGTTGGCAAATAAAGTGCAATCCAATTCTCTATAGCTTACCTTATGTTTCCCACGTTCTTCATCGACACTTTCAGCCAGCAGTTGTAACAACGGTCGGGTCTTGATAACCATCTCTTGGAGACGCACTTTGTCAAGTAAACTGTCCAAATCAGCTGTCAAGCGCTGATGTTCTGCATCTGTTTGCATATGCTCTTCACGTTGGCGTTCTACTGCTCGTCGTAAAGCCGTCACTTGTTGTTTCAAGGAAGATAATTGTTCTGTCACCAAATTTCTGTCCACTACGGAGCCTTCGCTAATAATTTGATCTCCTTTGTCTTGAGCAGTTGCCAACTGAGCCTCACAGTGCTGAATCTTGAAGATCGCGTCGTCATAACGACGTATTTTTTCTTGGACACTCTTGCCATTCTTTTCAATATCAGGCACCATGTTCGAGTACTTTGAGATAAACATCGTGATTTCTGTTACGAAACCAAGGAACTGCTGCCTTAAAAGCACTAACTGCCGAAGTTTGTTGATCTGTGTGTCAATAAGGGCACTTAAGTCATCATGTTGTTTCACTAAGTGACCTATTTCTGCACTGTGGGATCCGCAGCGACGCTGCAGGTTTTCCAAACGATCTTTCGAGTTTCGTACTTCAGTTAGTAAACCCTGAAAGTTGACAAAGGAAGAGTTATAATACAGCGTCTTTTCACCAGGCAACACCATTAGATAACTTACTTCACAACCATTAAGGACAAGTTGCGCATCTTCGGGTTTGGTTCCCGTAGGTTTTCCTAATTCGCGCAATTCTTGTTGCGCTCGTTCTAAAAACTGCGCCGCTTCTTCCAGTTTGCCAGCGACGTCTCGTTGCTGACTCAAAGAATCTTGCAAAATTTTAACTCGTTCTATAAGGGCTAGTTGAATGCGGGTCTGCTCGTCTTGCAACCGCTGCACTTTGCCTTGCAACTCTACCTTATCAGCCTCATTGAGAGTGGGCAAAACTGTAACAGCTGATTCATTCAACCCAACCACTTCAGAAGCATTAACTTCACTTTCTTGCAAGAGGCGTTCGAACTAATCGGGTGCAGAGAATGTTAATTATTATTCGTACCCTTATGTCGCCTTTGTTTCGAATCCTCTTGGAAATCTTCAGATAATTATTTTTGGGAAATCTTAAAAAAATATGCCGTGGTCAAAACATCTATAAATTATCACATTCTCCTGCGTTGGCTAGTTTCTGATAAACAACCAAAAAATAGTATCAAAATAACTGACTGACTTTCCAAGATGACAGAACAGACAGCATCAGAAATAAGGTCAAAGACAAATTATACCATTGCCAGTTGCTCGGTCATGAGTTCGGGATTGACCACATTTCTCACATCTGACTGCAAGTGGACATCAGCTTGGTGCAACCAGTGTTGGCAACGTTCCATTTGTTCTTCCATCGTCCGTCGTTGCTGACAAAGTTGAGCCAAATGCTGCAATTTCTGTCGTAGAGCATCGCGGATCTCTGACATGCTCTTTGATACCCCTAAAGAATGAAACGAATAGTCACATTTATAAGATTAACCGAAGAGCAAATACATTAAGTTAGCAACTTGAGAATAGATCTGACCCTTTTTTATGCTATTTGAAGGAGCTAGATATTTACCATTTATAATGGTGAAAAGTTCCGCTTTTTCATCTTCACTGCAATGCTTCAAGAATCCGTTGCCCTGTTTCTTCAACTCGGATAAATCTCCTTCGTCTAGTTCTTTAGCTGCTTGCTCTAGTTTCTGTTGGAAAATGGTTAGATTTCGTTACATATCGTATGCATGGTTGGTAAGCACTTACCTTGTACTTGTCTAGTTCTTTCTCGACAAGCTGCGAACACAAAGCGGGTGGCTCTGTACTTTGTAACGCGGTAAACTGGTTCGCTACCGCTTTACGGAGCGTTTCTAGTAACTGCTCAAATTTGATTCGTTCTTCCCATGCTTTGGTTACTTTATCTTCTGTCTCTTTGACCACCCCACACAAAGCATTATACTGCGCATTGATTTGCTTCAATTCCGCTTCCAGTGCTCCATGCTCCTCTACATCAACGTCGGATATCACGCCAGCTATTTTTTGTTCAAGACTTTCAAGCGCAATAGCTTCGCCTTCGACTTCTTTATGAATAGCCTGTCGGATCAATTTAAGTTATAGTTAACACGGAATTGAATCCTTGTTGCAAGCATACCTTAATTTGCTCTAAGCGAGTTTCCAAAGGTTTGCTCTGGTAACCTAAGGCTAAGGGCTGTTTTAGCTCCGCTTCTTTGGCTACTAACCACTCTTTCGCGGCTGCCAAATCGGCGCTGGTCGTGTCCAAGCCTCCTCGAGCAGTTTGTGCCAAATGCAATCGTCGAGCCAAACGGCGCTCGGCATCGTTTAAGCGTCGATCTGCTGCTCGCAGTTGCTCTTCAACTTGACCAGCATCTAAACTGCTTAGTATCCGGCTTACTTCTTCGCCCTGTAACAGCCCATACAATAGAAATGCTTGCTTGTCTGGCACTCAATAGCCTACCTTAGTTTTGAGTTCGTTGATGTCACTGCGATGGACATTCAACTCGTGGTTGAGCTGCTCCAATAAAGACAAACGCTGCTGCGCACCGAGTCCCTGGCCGCGATCGGCAGCTTCAGAACGTTTAACTAGCTGATCCAGCCAGTTATACCAATCCTGTAAACGCATCCGGTATTCGTCGACGGTTCTTTGCAAGTCGGTTTTATGGCTCAAAACTTGAACAACTTCCTGTTCCAAGTTGTACAAGTCGGTCCTCAAATCCATAGTTTCATGAGACGAATCGGGAGCGATGCAGAAAATCTTGGATTCTAATTCGTCCAATTGTCCTTGTTTTTCAAATACCACTTGTTTCAAATCCTGGATCTGTTTGGGTTAATAAGCAATCAGTACAGTGCAAAGAGTACTATTACATATTAATAAAAACAGTAAATGACTGTCCTATATGACAAACGTATTTATGCTTGTCTTCTAAACAAATATAAAAGCATCATGCACTGACAAAAATACGATATTGTTGCGAGTGACCTCTATCGAGGCTTTGACCTTGGCTAATTCTAGGCCCTTGCGAATCGTTTTTGCATGTTTGGGAAGTGGGGGTTCTTGATAAAAGGTCGGGGCAACGAAGGGCCAACGTTGTAAGGGAGTCTTCTTATTTTGGAATGCAACGTCGGGTAGTATAAAAATAAGGCAGGCTAATGTAAAAGCCATGTCAGTAAAGCCTGAGCACCGAGAAATACAATATTGAGCCCGAGCCGTCTTTTTACGGTATGCATATTTAAACTAAATACGTAAAGTAATTAATTAATAGAATTTCTTAATAATTAATAGAATTTAATAAAGAAAAATTCGGTCGGCTTTATTCTACAAAACGGTTGGAAATGAGCAGGCAGCCTTATTCCCACGGGTAAGGATTATGAGCAGCCAGCCTTCCCACTTGAGCTTTCCCTGTACCCATTTTGCATACATGGTAAGAGTTTTGTCTTTTCTTTAATCTTTTTTTCATGAAAAAGAAAAAGGCGTGAAACCGCTGTGGCTCTTTCCTTTGAAAATGCTAATGCTTGAAAATACGTTGAAAAAAGAAGAGCTTTGCTAGCGAATGACATGATCAGATTACTGCGGAAACTGGAACCCGCAAATGTAAAACAAGTCCTGGAGGTCGGCTAAAAGTAGGATTCACTCAAAACACTTACTTGATTGCACTCAAGTTGAGCTGCTTCAGGTCGTAATCGAGCCGGTCGATGAGCCATCTCGGAAACCAAAGCTCGTTGCTCTGTAACCCATTGTCCCAACACGTCCCGCTGTCGTAAAAGCTCTTCCAGATCATGCACTGTGGCTGTCAAGTAAGTGACTCGGCCTTGGACCTATTAATTACCATGGAAATAATTAAGTGAAATGCGGGAGACAGTAGGAGCGAAATGGACGTGGAGTGAGCGTATAAGTTAAAAATGTGTCGTGCAAGAAATGTATGCAACTGTACCTTTTGGGAGCATTCGCCCAATCTCGTGCTGATTTGCTCAGATTCTATGCGATCATTCAAAATCACAAAGCGCTCGTAAACACGCTGGAGAAGTTGTCGTTCGTGCTGGTGGTTAGAGAATAAGAGATAACAACATACATCAAACAATCATGCGTAACTAAGTAACGGTGCGGATTAAATATTAACTAAGTAAGAGAAGTACGAGTTTTGGACAACTGTGGTTGTGTGGAACAGTAACAACATTCTACTCCGTGCAACGACTATTAGTTGTACGATTGTTTGCTGTTACTTAATAGCCATTAAGATTTTACAGAGATTAAAAGAAAAAAAAAAAAATCGAGTCTATACCTGGTCCAAAAGATCCTCAAGTTTCGTCCTAGCGGCGACTTCCTGCTCGGGAATAGCATGCGGGATTGGGTCTTGCGGAGTATTCGGTCTGGAGATGCATGCCGTTGCAGCTTCACAAGCTTGAACTGCAACAGCTAAACGCGTTTTTTCAACCTGCAATTTCCCCTGGGTAGTCTAATGAGAATAAAAGTATTTAAGACCCTTCTTTGTACGCGAACAGCTTTCTTTAACGCAGCAATCAAATACCTTAGTCTCGTCTAACAATTCCTTGGCATTTTCTAAGGTTTGGACAGGAATTTCGAGCTGCTCCATAATTTCTGGCTCCCAGAGTTTCATGTTTGTCAGGATGCTTTCAATGATGCCCTCATATTCTTGGAACTTGACCAAAGACTCTTGAAGCCGTTGCTAAAATAACGGGAATGTCACGTTACCATTTTGTTCGAGCAAAATAAAAAAGCGGGAGCTTACTTTGACTTGTAAAGCAGTTTGCAACAAGCAGTTATAGCTTTCTTGTACGTTCCGTAGTTGGCCTTCAATGGTAGGCTTTATCGCAGGCGAACTGGTAACGTAACGAGTAATTTGGGACTGCCCTTTTAGACGAACTTCATCCAGTATTGCTTGGTAAGAGTAAATTTCTCCCACCAATGTCTACAAACCAATTTAACATATAGAAATTGGTGTTAAACTAAGAGACCCTTACGTTGTGCGCAGAAATCTGTTCTTCAGTCTGCTCCCGGTTGGTAATATACATGGAATTATGGGCCATGAGTTGAAAGGAGGTTTGCAGTAGCCATTTTTCCACATCTTGCAGAGCCAGATAGTAGGCAGCTGAATCCTGTACTTCCTTTTCGAGTTGGCTGCGTACATTTTGGCAACGCAAAGTCAAGTCATCCCATTTGCCCTGCAGGTCGTCAACCGTAGTCAAGGAAGTTTGGTTTTCAGCCCAGTCTGATAATTCTTGCGCTTCTCGACATAAGTGATCCAAGTCTGTTTTTTTGCGATCGATTTCTTGTTGCACGTGCTTGAAACGTTCGACTAGCGTCTTCATTTCGCCAATTTCACCCCGGGAGTTCGGATCTTCTTTCAAATTGTCGTCTATCTCCGCGACCCATTTTCCAAACCGCAAACAAGCTTCATCAAACTCTTCCCATCGATTAACAGTACCCTAAAAACAAATTGTTAACACGGATATCCCTCTGCTGCCAGACAGCTGAAATAAGTACCTTCAACTGGGAAAGCGTACTCTGCAGATCGATACCAAACTGATCCCAGGCATCTTGCAAAGAAGTGACTTCTTCGCGGTACCCTTCCTGTTGCTCGTCGGGTGTGGTATTGAGAGCTTTGGTGTAAGCTTCCATCATAACTTTCATCAAATGCTGGCCTTCAGTCAACCGCGTGGCAACGGACTGCAAAAAACAACACAAAAAAACGACGTATTATTTACCCTAATAAACACAATAGTGCTTGAAATGTGTTTCGACTACCTTGACCAGGTCTAGTTTATCCTTGGCTGCGGCCTCATCACCACAATTGCTGGAGCAATCTTGTACAGTGCCCTGGGCTCGTTGCATCCATTCGGCAAAGGTGTCCTTCGCGTTGTTGAATTCGGTATGGTCTGTCAAGGTTTTTTCGAGACGAGACATAAGTCCATGGATGGAAGCCAGTACAGCTGCGTAACTGGACTGTAATTGTACAGTTTCATCGCGTACGCGGCTACACGCGCTCAGTTCCATCAAAAGCTCGCACTTGTCACTGATATCTTCCATCAAGCCTTTCTGTGAATTCGCTTCATTCAAAAGAGCCTATAACGTTATAGGAATTAATATAAGAGTATAAACAAGTTCTGGCAAGGCAACGAAATTATATGTAATATAACATTACCCTGCATCGAGGAAGTTTTGAAGGCGATTTTTCTTCATCTGACGTTTCTTGTTCAATCTGTCCTTGAAAGTTGTCCAGCCATTGTTTCATGGTATCGTAAGCCACTTGGTAGCCATTCCATGCTTCTAGGCAACGGGATAATGTTTGTTGCGTTTCGTCCGTGGAATTGCGCAGCAATTCCCACTCGGATTTCAATTGGACCAATTCTTGCTTGATAATTTCTTGGCCTTCTGGCGCAGTGCTCAGTAAAACAGTTTCACTCACGGCAGTGGTTTTGTCTAGTAAAACTTCTCCTTCGGGGAAAGATGCCACCAGTTCGGAGTGTTTATTGCGTTTCAGTTCTACCGAGTCTTTCTCGCCGTGCGAATCGCCGTATTGTTGTGCGTCAATACGTGCTTTACGAACCCAATCAGCCGCTTCGACATAGGCTATCCGGTAATCTTCGTGTTCTTGCACGTAGCCTTCCAATGTCTACGAGAGGAAATTTGTACGCTAATCCTTTAGAATTAGTATGTGAGGTAACTAACCGTGACTGTTTGAGTTAAAGTTGCTTTGAGAGACTCAAACCGCTCCAGACTGCAATCGTATTCTTCCCGAGACAAGTCATGATTCGCATCTAGTTTGTTTGTCAACTTTTGGACCAATTCATTGTGCGAATGAACGTCCTTGAGCAGGGTGCGGTATTTTTCTAAGGTGGATTTCTTCTCGCTCAAGTCAGTTAATAGTGGATTAGATTCTAGATCTTCCGTGCGGACTTTCATGGAGACTTCTTGCAGCCAATCCACCAAAATTTGATGTGTCTAAAATGTGTTCGTTAAAACCTTGCGAAGCCTCATAAAATAAAGTTACCTTGTCGATATCTTCTAGTTGGGAAATACGTGAGGTCAAGGTTTGACGAGATGACTGAACATCGTTGACCAGCTTGTCGAAATCGGCGCGCACATTATCCGCATCTTCCTGGATCTGAGTTGCGCCACTTTGCTCTGTATTCAGGATTACCCTCTCCTTTAACTCCAGCATATACCTGAAACACGTCCAAAGAGGTCAGTCAGTCACGAACAGTCGTAAAAGTTCGCAAAATGTGCATTTAGCTCGTGATAAGGTTACCTTAGCTTATTTTGGCCTTGCTCGGTGGATTGGCGAATAGCTTTAACTTGATGCAATTTACTCTTTAGTTCAGGCAAGCTTCCGGTAGCTTCGCAATACTCTGCCAATTTTTCTCGGGTGCTTTCAATCCAATCTTGGCATTCTTGTAGGAAGCCATTGAATTGCTGATGTTCTTGGAAGTGAACCTCCAGCTTTCTCATGACTTCCTTGGCTAAGGACATGAGTGTATTGTACTTGGTCGTGATGGTCGTAACAGCATTTGAAACGCGGGAGTCGGCGCAAGTTTGCAGCAAGTCCTGGGCTCGCATGTTGAGTCGATCCAAATCCTTCTGCCAGTCAAAAACGGCTTGCAAATGCGCTTGGAACTGTTCTAATCCATTGCGCTTCTCGCCCATGTTGTCATAAAGGCGGTTGAAAGACTGGACGGTCACTTCAGTCTGGTTGAGCCATTCCACGGCGTCCTGGTACTGATCTTCGTACTCGGTCCATTTAACAATACCGATTTCCAGTAATTCTTTAAGTCTGTTGAGCGATTCGCTGTAGTTATCGAATTCTTCTTGCAAAAGCGCGACTTCCTCTTCAATGATCTCTCGGTCTTCCTCGTCAGCCTCTTTGCAAGCAGCTTCGCCCTTGGCCAAAGCTCGTTCCAGCTTCTTTTGTCCTTCGTCCTTTCCAGCTAGCATCAACTAGAGAAAACATGTATTCAAAAAGAGGATCCTTTAACTTTACAACTTCGTGAATTACCTTTAGTTGAGAAATTTTGCTGTTGAGAGAATCTTTGTCTCCCGTGGGTTCGGAGAGTTTGCTAAGGACTTCTTTCGCTGACCGGAGCCATTGCATGAATTCATTTCCGGCGTCAATAAAGGTTTGGTGCAAATCCATCACTTCCTTTTGCTTGGCGTAGATTTCGTGCGCCTGACGACTCAGTGTTTGGTATTTCGTCGAGATTTCCGACGCAGGGCTAGATTGCTGCAAATCTTCCGCCTTGGAGGTAACGGATTCTATCATGGGTTCAAATGAGACGATATCTTGGACGATACTGTTGGTACGGCGCAAGTTGGCACGTCTCTCGCCTAAACTAAGCGTGCGGACACCAGGAGTGAGGACTTTACGTGCCAGCGTCGGTTTCTGCACACAAACTTGTTGCAATTTAGCTTCCCTTTCTGTGATCCATTGCTTAAGATGGGAATAGGAGGATGAGTAGTCAGCCCATTGGAGTAAAAGACTCTCGAGCGAGACTTTGGCGTTGGCCATTTTGCGGCTTAACCTATCCCAGTCGTTTTGCAACTCGCGTAGCTCATTTTGCAGACTTTCGCGGCCATCCGATCGTGTATTGCGCATAACCTTGTCACCTAGATTAACGGCGCCGTGGACCAGTGTCTGTCCTTCCTCTTGTCTTTTCAGCAAGTTTTGAATTTCTTCTAAACGGGCCTGCAGGAAGTCGCGACTGTTGTCCGCTGACGCGCTACTGCATGCCCGTACGATCTCACGCGCATCTTCAATCCATTTCCGGGCCGCTTTAAAGTTCTCTTCGCACTTCCGATGCTGATCCACATTTGTTTCTACCTTCTTCTGGACATCTTTAGCCATGTTAATTTGGACCTGGTAACGCGAGTTTAAGTGTCGCAACTGGTTGCTCACGTATGTGTCCAAGTGCGATGCTAATAAGCCTGTTGCCATGACGTTGAACTGTTCGACTTGTGTAACACCTTTGTCCAAACGATCCACCAATGCCTATAGCGTTGTCATGGGAATATACAAAAGAATTCTTACATGAATTTGAAACGGTAAAAACACACCATACACAAAAATAAAAGAATACACATACAAACAAACACGAACACACATGTATACACATATAAACTGTACCTGAACAGCTTCGGTTTGCTTCTCTTTATCGGGCAAAGTTGGTAATAAGGCATTCTTCTGGGCTTTTAGTTCAATTTCGATTTGTTGCAACCATTCATTCAAGCGCTCGTTTTCTTCCTTAAATTCGCGCCACTGAGCCATAGTAATTTCCAGTTGATCCTTTTGGGCTTGGAAATCTGCGGTTCGAAAACATTGTAGCTTCTTAAAGGATTTCCGTATTTCGTGAATTTACCGTTAAAGAGGTACTCGAAGCTTTCTTGGAGGGCTTTGACGTCGTTACGGATACTCTCTTGACCAGTAGGGGAAGTCGAAGCGAGGGCAACTTGGCTAGTACGTTGTAATTCCTCGACTTTGAGTTCCCCTTGAGCTTTCTTGTTCAACAAGCCCTAGGATAATGAGAAAACTAAGTTTTGAGACTACTGAGGGGAAGAAACTTACACTTAACGCAGACACGGCAGTCTCAATAGCTAAGCGATCTCCTAGAGGGCGCTGTTTCATGCTAGGTACTTTCTCGCGAGCTCTGTTCAACCACGAGATAAGTTCATCATGGGCCTCTTTGTATGCACGGTGATCAGCGTATTGCTCGTCTCGCTTGGTTCGCAAATTCTTCACTTTGTCCACTAAGGTTTCCCATTTCTGTAAGATCTGCTGTGCTTGGGATGCCGCTTGACTTTGTTGACCACTAGCCAACATTTCGGCAGCTTTCGCTTTCAAGCTTTCAACTTCGATCTTTTCGTGCTTCACTTTTTCTTCCAAGCTCTAAATGAGTAAATCGTAAGAAAAGGTTTCTTCTCTTCTCTTTTTTCTACCTTAAGTCGCTCTAATTGTGTACGTTTGTCTGCCATGGTTGGCACATGTCCACTCGTTTCGTTATACGCACTTTCTACGTACTCCACTGTGCGATTTAATTGATGGATCTGCTCCAAGAAGCCTGCCCATTTCTGAATTGCATCGTCCAGATACGACTAATGAACCCGATTAAGACCCATCTCTTTACAAAACCAGGGTTCTATAAACATATACCTTCGTTTCTACCATCTTCGAAGCCAAAACGCTCCAATCCTCTTGTAACTTGGCTAGGGCGTTGTTGATTTCTTCATGACCGGTGGGAGCAGTGTTGGCAAGGACTACTTGAGCTAATTCGACGGTAGCTTGGACTTTAGCAAAACCTTCTTCCTTGTACATAAGCAAATCCTGACAAATTTAAACGTATTCAAATTAGCTGACGTAGTTTTGAAGCGGGAATCAAAGGACATAATTTTCCAAATTTCAGTGAACAAGATAAATGAAAGCTATACTCGAAGAGCACTATTGACACTACTAGAGACATGTTAAAATTAAGTAATGAATGACGTACTTGTATGGTGGCAAGTTTGTTTTCCAAGTCTTGCTGGGAAGTCGCACTAAGGTCAGTGCAATACGTAACTTTAGATGACACTTCTTCCAGCCAACGCCCACATTCGGATAAGCGATGGTCGAATTCTTGGTGACTTTCAGCGTATTGCTGCCACTTCGCCACCAACTCTTTGACGCGCACATTGACTTGTTGATACTTAGCGCCCAACTCAGACACTTGGGAAGATCGGCTGTGTAGACCACGATGCAATTGCTGCGCTCGCTCCGTCAAATCGTCCATTTCCAGTTCCTTAGCCCGTACTTCGCCTTGCAAGTTCTTCAACGTTTCCAGCACTTGCTGTTTTTCTTCGCGATTAGCCCGTAGATCCACTGCGTGCAGCCGTGTATCGGTTTGCTTCAACCAAGACGAACAGTTCTCCTTCAAAGTCTCGTATTCGGTCCATTGCTGCAACTTTGCTTCCAGCGATTCAATCGTTGACCTATTAAAGACGACGCGATATTGGAATATATGTCGCGTATTTTTGCTTATTTGTATAAAATAACTCACTGGACTGCCGAAAGTAAACCCTGCCACTCTTGTTGAGAAGAGTCAATCTGAGAACGGACATTATCCTGTCCAGCTTCCGTAGTACCTGGAATAACCTTTTCGCCTACGACTTTAATCTGTTGTATCCTAGGCTCTTCTTCGGGCAAACTCAATTGCAAATTCTGTCAAAATAACCGTCCCACGATAAGTATTGCAAATAACCAATCGTATTAAACCTATGCTATATTAATTGCCTGTTTAATGGTAAGGGTACCCATGATATTCTACTTTGATAACCTTCTTATTATTATGTAAGATTTGGAATAAAATCATTTTAATTTCAAGAAAAGTGTAGTGCTTACCCTCAGGCGCTCCAAATTGGCGTGTAAAGTAATGCGCTCTAGTTGATTATCTCCCCACATTTCTACCGCACTTTGTGTCGCGTCCAGCCATTCCAAACCGTCCATAACAGCTTTGGTATACTGCTGATGGTCGCTGACGATAGCTTCATAACGCTCGACAAAGGACTGATCAAATGCAAAATCCATACGTGAAATACCGAAAAATACCTATTAACATGGAGTTATGATTATACCTGTGCGCGTTTCAAGATAGCTTGATGCTTTTGTGTCATCCATTCCAAAAGCTGTTCGATCTGTTCCCGGCGAGTTTCGGTGCCTTCAGGCAATTGCGCAGCGCGATCGCGGCAATCAAGAATGGCTTGCTGGTGTCCCAACACATCTTGCAATAGAGCCCGATACGCAGATAACTGTGCTCGTTTTTCATCCAACGTCGCTTTGAGCTCAATATCGGCCGGTAATTGCCCTTCTACCTCACGCAGCCAAATGCATAACTGCTCGCTGGCCGACTCATAATCCGTGCAACGGTCCAACTTCTTCTGCATTTCACGTTCAGCCCCAATGCCACTATCATAAAGCGCCTCTAAGAAGCTTTGCAACTCTTGGAGTTGCAAGCGAATCGTTTCTTTGCCATCCGGTGCTGTAGTTGGGTACAGTTTTTCCGCAAATTCCTGTGCCCCGTTGTAAAGCGAGACACCTTGCTGATGGGACGTTTTTATCTCTTGCAAAACACGCAACTTCTCCGTGATGGTTGCCTGGTCACCTGTAGGATCTTCCACCGCTTTGAATCGACCTTGGGCGCTGGTAATCCAGGCAGAACAGGCATTATACTTTTCCAGATACGCTTTATGGTCACTGACCGCCTGTTCACATTTCTTCAGGATTTCCTATAAGCGAGACTCGTCGTTAGAACAACCCCGCACTTACACCCTCGCATCCAATTACCTTCGCAGTCACTTGAACAGACTGAAAACGCGAGGTAACTTGCTGGACGTTTACCGAAACCCTAGTATCGCCACTAAGCTGCATCATATCTGAAGAATCGTCGCTCATTTTGTCAATTTCCGCTTCGTTCTGCTTTAAGCTGAACATGATTGCCTAGAAAAGTACAGCAATTACAACCAAACTTAAATTTGGCGCCCAGAATAGAAATGGCTTCCGGTTTAATGCCTCAGGACTAAAGCAAAACAATTCCGCGCGTGTCCTATTTGTTTGTGTTTTAAAGGAGATATGTCCACGGCAATGTGCGTTTTGTTTTTTAATTAGCTTACAATCCAATAGAGCCAACGCATATGGACGACTAATAGCAGCAGCCATAGTAAGCGGGGAAAATGTGCGAGGTATATAAGTGGAAGTGTTAACAGAACAGCGCAAAATAACAACCGAATTTCCTTGCTCAAAGCAGGGAGAAAAAAAGCCTCTCTAATCCACCGCAAAGAAGCAACAGAAAACCAGCCAACCAGCGAGCGAAGCGAACGTCGAACGGTGTGATACCCAATTTCTTACTTGCTCCAGATGATCTGCAAGCGCTAAAAACTCCTGCACTGCTCTACTATGCGATTCGATCAATCGAGGAATTTCCTGCGAGGGCACAAGGACATAACAAAAAGATATCAACTACTATAGACCACATCTCTTGGATGACTTTTTCTTTTAATTTCCTCGTCCTTTCGAAAAGCGAATTTTTCGTTCGTTCCCAAACTTGGTTGTCCAAAAAATCCGAGAAAACAACGGCAATTTTTCTACATGCACGACGGACTAAAGTCAAATCACAAAAATTTGGAAGGAGAACGACTAGACAGGGACTGGGATTTTTCCAAAAAATATTTAAACAAAAACACAGATTCAGATGAGAGAGAGGAGCGAATGTGGACGGGATATATGGATGTGTTAGTAAGGTGGTCCTACCTGGTATTTTTCAAGTTGTTCTTGTTTTTGTTCAAGGGTGGCACGCGGAGAGAAGTCTTTAAGGGCAGTTTCGGTTTCATTCAACCAATTAAGCAGGCGGTCAAACGTGCTTTCATATTCAATCCACTGAGATAAACGCTCTTCAATTCCGTGGCGGACATCACCCAAGGTCACGCAATACTTTTCAAACTCGAACCTATTAAAATGGAGCAGGAATTTGCTAGTGAGCTTTCCCCATCCTAGTCTCTTTTAAGAACTTACTTCAAGTTGGCAATTTCGCGTTCCAAAGCTTCCTTGGCTCGGGCAGGTACTCGCTCATGGAGCTGATCTAAATGGCCGGTCAATCCCACCATGTTGGCTTCGCCTTCAGACTTGTTGGCCATCAACTCATCTAATTTGGCTCTTCTGGACTTGAGTACATGCTTGTTTCCCCCGTAGTCTGTAATAAAATCGAAATTATTTGTAAACGGCGAAACTGGGACCAAAATAGAACCAAATTTTTACCAGTATAGACATTCAAGGCGTCCCATTTCTGCTGCTGCCAATCCTGGTGAGTCTTGATGAGGTCATGGTGCTGCTGCAAATGATCCAGAAGCCACTCCAAGTTGCTAATGGTTGATTGCAAATTCGTGCAGAGGGACTCATAGCGCAGATTGATGTTGGCGATAGTTTCTTGTGCCTGTTGTCCATCAGGCCCAGAGGTCAAAGATTGCGCGCGCTCTTTCAAAGCTTCTACAACACGCTTGTGAGACGACGCGTCTTGCAAGGATGTCTACAAGTATTCAAGTATTTCATTAAGCTCTCGGGAATATATAAGTTACACAGCTCAAAGTTACCTTGTGCTTGAGCATGCGAGACCGGATTTCAGCCAAGGATAGCCAATTCGTATGGTCGCTGCCTACGGATCTTTCCATAGCTTCCAGCCAGCCTAGCATGAGTGCTACACCCTCTCGGTAAGATGATTTCAGCTGTAACTGCTGCTCGTGCCACTTTTGTTGTTCCGACAAGCGTTTTTCCAAGTCATCCCATCTATAGATACAAAATATATAGGATTTACATAAATATACGAAACGAAAGCAATATCAAACTAGCCAAGGCAATGTATACCTCGTGCGCAATGTTTTTAGATCATGCCGAATCTTCTCGCGTCCATTAGCAGTCGTGTCGGGGAAGAGTCTTTCCCCTAAGGAAGTCAAAGAGCCCAGCTTATGGGAAGCTTGCTCACGCTCAGCCATAAGATGAGCAATCCGATTGCCTTGCTCGGTCATGTCTTGATTTCCTTCGGACTTCATGAGACTTTCGAGGACAGCTTCCAAGCCGAAAAGCCAGGCCAAAGTATTCATAAACTTTTCTTCGTAAGCTCGGTGGTCGGCCACAATCCCTTGCCATTTGGAAATGGTTTCCTTGCTCTGCACGTGAAGCAGCTGGTACTTGTTGCTAGCCTGGGAAATCAACGGTTTGATCCGTTCCACGTTGCTAAGTAATAGAAGGGCGTTGGACTGGTCTACAAACGCTTCCACGGTGCTTTCGTAAGCCGTGACGATTTCGCGACGTTCAATAAACGCCTTCAGCTGGGCTTCTTTCTCATCCAAGATAGTCTGCAAAACTTGTTCGCGTAAATTTGCTTCGTGTTCTCGGAACCAACGATTGAGTTGATCCAAACTGCGCTCAAACAAACTCCACTGCTCCAAAACATTGTTAAGATTCTGCTTGGCTTCATCTAAATACGCAAAACAAATTTTTCTTATTAAAATATGCGCTCTCCAACTACTCTGTTAACCGGCTAACCTAGGCTTTCTTTGTGGCTATTCCAGTCTGCTTCGAGGTCCGACGCTGTTTTCTTCAGCATTTCGCAACCGCGCTGTGAAGTCGACATGCAAACTCGATCGCAGAGTTGGTGCATTTGCTCCAACAAGGAATCTCCCTTAGGTTTCTGGCCTTTGAGCTCCTAAACGATTTACTTTTGCTTTAGGGAATATTCTTAACGATCCGGAAACTCAGTGTTACCTCAATAATACTCAAGTTGCGGTTCAAGTCGTTTTTCTCGCCTGTGAGCTCACCCACAGACGGTAACTGATCCCTCTGGCTTTGGAGCCAATCCTGGAACTCCTTCGTAAGTTGGTTCAATTGGGTATGGTCCTTAATACAAGTCTCCAATTGTTCAGCCAATTTCTAGGAAAAGAGGCAACCATTTGAGAACATTGAAGCCAACAATTTGAAAATAAGAACTACCTTGGATTTCTCAGTAATATTGTGAAATAATTGCTTAATGGACATGATGTACGAATTCAATGACTTGTCTTGTGTTTGGTCCACCAATTGTTGAGCTCGATCACAAACAGATTCGACCAACGACTGATGTGTCAAAATTTCCTGATGCACCAGCTTATGATTCTGCAACTGGGCGCGTTTCTCTTGCAAACTGGATTTCAAATCAGCGTGCTGTTGCATCGCTTGCTCGATGTCCCGTAACCAGCGCGTAAGCTGCTCCTGACTGCCGGTAAACTCTGCAAACTGCTGCAGGCAATTTTCCAATTTTTGGACGGCGCCCGTTAGACTATCATTGAAGTTATCCCATGTGTCTCGTAACGTCCTCAGTTGCTGGCGAATGCCCTCCCTGCCGTCAGGAGCGGTGTGGACGTACAGTTTCTCACCCAAATCGGCTAAGGCATCTACTTGGGGATTGATCGCGTTGCGCGCTTTTCCTAGGCTTTCCAAGTTATTGCGTCGTTCCTGCAGTCAAGAGTGACGTTAAGACGAAGTTAATGGGCACTATAGACATCAGAATCAGAAGTTGGCCATTTTATTTGATACTCTTAAAATATGGTTCTAATTATGCATTATTCTAAACATGATAAATTTTTTTTTGAGATTTTTTATAGCCCTCATGAGTTATGGTCGTGACGTCATATACCTAAGTTTTGTCACGCGAAGTTTTTTTCGGCATTTATTTGGCCATGTTTTTTGACATGTAAAGTTTAAGCCCGTGACGTCACAGATTTACGGCGCTTTTTTACCAAGGTTCTTGTTTACTCTGCTCATCTTTTCAACAGTAAACAAAGCTCTCGGGTACCATGGATACGGATACGTCTAAAACGTCGCAAGAGCCACGTGATCCTATTTCGTGCAACTACCGTTTCAAATTGCTTAAATACTATACTTGGCCATTGATTAAAGAAATATATGACTCGAAACTAGATTTTTTACTTAATTTTGTAAAATAAAGTTATTTTTCGGTGGCTGTTTTCCTTCAAGAGCAGAGTATGTGTGATAAATGATTTACCTGTAAAATTTTGTAGTCGCCTACAACTTCGTTACTGGAAACCAAATCCTGTTCGAGTTTTCCCATCTTTTCCATAAATTCTGCATAGCCAGCATTGAACTCTTGATGCTCTTTAACATACTGGCGATAGCGACCAATCATTTCTTTAGCCGACGTCTTCAACGCATGGTATCGAGCCACAAGCTGTGGGATTTGGACCTGCAAAGGCGACTCGCCTTCCCAGTTTTGACTCTGGTCCAAAGCGGCCGTAAATGCAGAAGCTTTATCCGCAATTTCGATCTCGGATGCCACCAATTTCTCAAGGTGTGCTTCCTTTGCCGCCAAAGTGCCTTTCAGTGCTTGATCCTGCACGCGCGATTCACGCTGCCTCAACCAGTTGGTTAAGTCTTGCGCAGTTTCTTCAAACGCAGTCCAGCGAGAGCACAAAGTCTGCAATTTTTGTTTGGTAGCTTCGCAAGTCGTCAAGAATTGCTGCCATTCTTCCCTCTGCCGTTGCAATTCTTCTTCGGGGGCTGCTCGACCGTTGCTGTCGGTCGATTTGAGCATTACCTCTAAGCAATTTTGGCTTTCGGTCAGCCATTTCTGTCCCTCATCCGTCTGCTGTAGCGCAGTTTCTATGGTAGCTAGCTTGGGCTGAGCTGTTTCTTTGTCTGTCACATCCTCGCCGATGAGAATTACATCCGACTGTAAAGAGGTTAGCCAGTCCCGGAATTTTTCCAAGGCATGCGAGTAAGTCTCATGTTCAGAGACATGCGTTTCGGCTCGCGCAACGCGAAGTTGACTGTCGTTCAACAAGTCCTGGTAGCTGGCTACGATACCGTCAACCCGAGTACCGGCGTCGGGATCAGAAATGTCCGTTAATCTCTCTCGTAGACGGTTGACCAGACTGTGATGGGACACGACGTCTTGGTGGATGACGCGGTAAGTTTGCAACGCCACTTTCTTGTCTGGCAAACTGGATTTAAGCTCTTGGGCAGGTTCGAATTTGGCGCGGGTTTCCTCGATCCAGCTGCGGATTTGTCGACAGCTGTCGTCAAATGAGGACAATTGCAACAAAATGCCATCGACTTTCTTGTACAACGCGTTCACTTGTTCCAAGTGCGTTTCCCAATCATCTCGCAGCTGCTTTAGCTCTTTGCGCACCATGTTCTTCTCATCGGGCATTAAACCGGTAATGAGAGCATCTCCTGCGTCAACAGCTTCATTCAGTAGGGTTTGACCTTCATCTTTTTGCTCAATGAAAGTTTTCAATGCTTGTAGTTTAGATTGGTAGGCCAGATTAGGTTTAGAACCTGGAGCTGCCACATCTTTCGCATGAACTTGCAACTGGGTTCCAGATTCGCGCAACCAAGTGCGCATGTGTTCGACAGCGTTTGCATACGCATCTTGGTTAGCCTGCAATTTCTTCAACTGGTCTAGCTGCACTGCAGTCCATTTCTGTGCAGAAGTATAACGCATATTCAAATGATTTACATAGTTCGCGACGTATGATTCGGGAATCAAGGAAACAATCTGCTCTGTGATTTGAACGATCTCCTGATACTCTTCAGCATGTTTCGCAATTTCGTTGCCAAAGCCCTGCAATTCTTCTACTTTCTGCTTCATATCAGCCAATCCTAACGGTTTAGCAGACTCAGAGCGAATGCGCCCTTCCACTTCGCGCAACCAGGAAGAAAAGTTTTCAGTAATCAGCTCGTGTTTGCGTAGAACGTCAATAACGTTTTCAATTGAAGACTTATTATCGTTGCAGTCTTCCATCAAAGCTTGCAATTCCTGACGCGCAGTTTCAATCTGAGTGCGCACGCCAGTTTCGGCTTGGGGATTGACGCGTTCAAGGGCTTTACCAGTATTTTCCATGTCCCGGAGTTTCTCTTGTCCATCGCTTAACATGCTTTCCAAGTCTTGGAGGCCAGAAAGTTTGGTCTCTGCGCTGTAACGGTCAGCGCCCGCTTCCATTTCGCAGAAACGCAGTCGTTCACGCGAAGTCGCAATAAAGCGCTGCCAGTTGGCACACTTTTCAGCGTAACGTTTTTCCAAGAGCGAAAATAGCCTCACACCCGTTGACTTGGACTCGGACTGCAAGTTTTCCCACCGTTTCTGCAAATTACGACTCTCTTTGGACAACGAGGGAGCTTCGCTCGACGGGAACGCATTTTGTAGCTGATCCACCTGTTGGTTAATTTCAGCCAGCTGTGGTGACAACGTAGACAAATCCGCCTTGATCTTGTCGCTGTACTGATATCGTTCGACCAACGAATCGTCTGAACCGGTGAAATCTTCGCATTTGGTTAAATTCTCTCGTATCTTGCTCAGAGTTTCTGCGGACGCACGTATTGCTTCGCGGATCAGTTGTTCTTCTTGGCCCAGCTGGTCCAAGGATTGTTCCACTTGCTGTGCCAGTTGACTAATTTGGGTTAATTCGTTGTGAATAAGGTCGTTTGTGTCTTGCAAGGTGGCAATGCTACGACCGTTGTTTAAAGCGCTTAAATGCGCAACTTTGGCGGCCACGTTACCTTGCATGCTTTCATAATTGGGCAATTCATGTTTGTATTTGTCAACTTTCGCTTTGATGACGTCCGGTTCTAAGTTCTGTGCAGTTGCTTCAGCAATGCTTTCCTTCATATCACTGGCCCAGTTGAGTAGAGCATCCTTGAGTTGCGCAAACTGCTTCCAAACAACCACTTGCGTATCTAAACCTTGCGCCGTGGCAGCAAAGGCATCCACCAAATGCTGCCACGTTTGCTGGAAGTCCTTTGTTTGTTCTTCAATTCCAGAAACGTCAAACCCTTCCACAGTATTGAGTTGCCGGACCAAATACTTACTCTGGCCCACCAAATTCTCTACCGCTGGCCGCGCTTTGCGTAAGGCGTCAAGACTTTTACGGCATTTCTCCCCCAACTGAATCGCTTCATTCAGCTCATTGGGTGCAGTGGCTTTAACCGTCTCTAGCTGTTCCTCAGCATCGCTCGTTAAAGTGTATAATGGCTGCAGCGCTTCTTCGCGTTCTTTCCAAGCGCGGATCAAGTCGCCAAACTTGGCCTGTAGGGTTATCAATTGACGCTGTAAACTTTCCCAGTCTGTATCTGCCACAGCTAAAGTATTTTGAACCGATCCAATGCAGTTAGTATTGGCTTGAATCAACTGTTTGCCCAATGCGTGCAGTTTGGTACGTTGAAATTGCTGCGCTGCACCGTCTTCCAGAAACGCGTCTACAGAATGCGCTAACTGCTCTAAAGTGTTCAAATCGTTCCCTTCAGCGCGCAACGCTTCCGTTTGTCCGCGTGCAGAGTCAAGCCAGGAAGTGACTTCGTCTCTGACTTGGTTAAACTCGCTCCATTTGTCATCCAAGGCTCTAATCTCGTGTGTGCGCTCGCTAACCAGAGCGCGCACTTTAGCTAACATATCTTCTAAGCTACGAATAACAAAATCTACCGTACAGGGACCTTCACAACCTCTCGCTTTTACGGTAGTGTTACTTTCGACAGTTAGTTGTGCTAAATCGGCGTTCGCCATCAAATGTGATTCGCATTGCAGCTGGACGTCTTCCACTTCGTTCATTATGTGCGCTAATTCCTGGGGGTTAAGCTTCTGTGTTTGCAGTTGATGAAAAGCATGGTGTAGTTGTTCTGTGGTAGCTTGGTGCCACGTGGATAAATCCTGCCAACGCTCCAAGCAGATTTTCTTGGCTTGTGTAATCTTCTGTAAGGTTTCCGCTTTCTGCGTTAACGCGATCTCCCTTTCCAGCAAGTTGTTCAGCTCTTCGGGCAAACTGGCCTTTTTGAGCTCGTTAATTTCAGCTTCAACTGTTGCCCGGGACGCATTCTGCGACTCGAGCGATTGTAAGACTTGATGAACGCTTTCCAAGGCTGCTTCCACCCTCTCGAACATGACTTCGTTGAGTTGATCCGTGATTTGGGAGTTGCGGTCCAAGGTTCGATGCACGGTAGCTTCGCGAGCTTGCAGGTCTTGGCGTTGGACTATAGCATCCGAAACTACGTTGATCTGCGCTCTCACGTTTTCTGCAAGCTTGGAAATCCTGGATTTCATATCGGTTACTTGACTGCGCAATTGTGCTGCGCCGTCAGGAGACAATTGCATGACTACTAAATCGCATTCTTGGGTAACGGTTACCAATTCAGACTGTTTGCCGGAAGCAGCTTTAGTAATACCCTGTAAGTCAAAACAAGAAATTCGTCAACTTGTAATTTTCAACTATTCTAAAAAATTTAAAAACAATACTAATCATCATGTTTAACAACAACATTATTTTCTTGAACATTTTTTTCGCAAAAGCAAATATCGAGAACAACAGACTAGAGTAAAAAACAGTTTAGTTTCTTACCTTGAGGTCTGACAGCTGCTTTTCCAAGGCACCCAAGGTAGAAGCTATTTGATTCAGTTTGTCCAACTCGATTTCCACGGCATCCAGCCAGTGAACAATCGAATCCATTTTGACGAATACATTCTCCCACGTGCTTTGCAAAAACTGAAGCCTTTGAACTTGGGACCCAACAGAGTCGTGGATTCCAGCCCATCGCGCGTGCAAAGCCTCGACTTCATCACTTGCTTGACCAGGATTCCGCATTTCTTGACACTGACCAGACATGGTTTGCAGACGCAAAAGCTGCTTCTGGCATTCCGCTTCAAAAGCCTAGTAACAGAAGATCGTAAAAGAAAGTAGTAAAAATACGATGTTCACACGAACAAAACTAAGACAAGCCCTACCTGTGCCATTTGGAAGAGGTTCTGCACATCTTGCAATGAAGAAGGCTTAGGTAACCCAGCAATAAGTTTCCCTTCCGCTTCGTCAATCCAGGGTTTCACCGCGTCTGCTTCGTTATTGTATACTTTCCAGTGTCGAAAATCTTGTTGGACGGCGGTACTTTGCTCCTCAACTGTTTCCTGCATACTGGCTATAGCTGAACGCAAGGCCCCAACATCTAGGCCCAATACAGTCGCTGTCGACTTTGTAACGGGAGAAGCATCCAAGGTATCTTGGCTAGTCGGAGGCGTGTCTTCGTTCATCAGTTGGAAAGCTTCCTTTTCCAGCCGTTCCAAAATGGTGATTTTTTGCAAGATTTGGGATTGAAGCTCTTTCGTACGTAAAACGCGTTCCTCCGGAGTCAACGCCATTGTCAGAAGCTGCTGAAGGAGTTTCTGAGCTTGTTGCAGCCAAGAACGCACACTTTCCACTTCAGATAGCAAAGTCTTTAGTCGGTCGCTAAAAAGCTCCAAGCATCCAATCTTTTCCAAGTGTAGATTCTGGATGGCTTCAATACGTCGTTCAATATAACGCACCTAACACATACAAGAATTCGTACGACTTCCTAATAATCGGTATAAGTAAGAATAAACCTACTTCTTCGATCAAGTCTTTGCTGTGATCCGGCCCAGTAATTTGAGTCAGACCTTCCAAGAGCTCCCGCAGTCTTTTCAGCATGTCCTGTGTCGCTTCTCGTAGTTTAATACTGGCTTCGTGCCTGGCACGTAACTCCGCAGCCACTTCCAAAGGATCGACACGCGAATACACTTTCTGTAACTCGGCTTCTGCTTGCTCTAACAAGGCCATAATTTCGTCTTTCTGGTCTTGGTAATCCGTCCACAATTTCTGAGAATCTAATTTGATAAGATGCATACGTGAGATTTCTTAACTAAACCAAATTAAATCAAAGCCATCTTACTCTTTAAATGCTTCAATTTTTCAGTAGCTGCCTTGTGGGCCATATTCCAAGCATTTTCAAGCGACTGGACTTCTTCGGTCATGAATTCGGGTGCGGCTTGATGGCGTTGAAGGTCTTTGCCTCGCTGTAGCAACGCCAGAATGCCAGTACGCTGGTCTTCGAGTTGTTGCAGCACTGCTTGCTGTTGCTCAATCAACGCTTTGAGGGTGTTGAGACTATCCGGGTGAGATTCTTGGGTGCAAGTGGTGTACACGTCTTTTAAGACGCTGCAGACTTGGACAGTTTCTTTCCGACAAGTGTAACATTTGGTCAAGACATCAGCGCGTACCATCGTCATTTCAATGGAAGGCACCAATGACTTATAGCGCGCGATTAACGCTTCTAGACGAGACTGCTCTCGGGCAATTTCGCTCTCTGGACGGTGCGTGATCAAGGCATCCAACGTTTGGACAAGCCACTTCATATCTTCGCGTCGGGAGTCCACATCTTTGCAGATATCCTGTTTGTATGACACAATACACACTAATATTAGGACTCGGAAGATAACTAAGTAGCTGAAGGTAGAAATACCAACAATTCCAAGGCTGCGTCCTTTAAAACACTCATTTAATTAACAATGACAATTAAGGATAAGTTAAGAAAAAGGATAAAAGGATAGTTAAGAAAGGAGGTTACGGAAAGTTAAGAAGGAAAGGGAAAGGAAAGTTGAGGAAAGTTAAGAAGGTTAAAGAATCGTTAAGAAAAAGAGTTTACCTGGAAATCAGCTTTGATTTTATCGAAATTCTCGGCTGATTTGCTATCGCCTGTAATTTTGGCTATGCTCGCATCAACGGATTCCATCCAAGCGATCATTTCCGCAAATCTGAAAATCACACGGTACAATTTGGTATTCAAGGAATTTAAAACAAGGACCATAATAATATAACCAATTTTAAAAATTCAAGCAAAAGAAGTACAAGGCTTACTTATACTCGTATTCCTGCCATTGCTGAGGAATAGCCAGTAATTGCGATTGGAAGGACTGAGCGCGTTTCATCAAGGCTTCCCACTGAGCACCAATCAATCCCAAGGCCTGGGTTAAACTAGCATCGGTGGGTACTTGCTGGTTATAGTGTTCCGTAAGGCCAGCCAATTCCCGCAAACTGTTTTCTGCTGTACGAACCAGAGTGCCATCGTGGAAACACTCCTAGAGAAAAATTTTCAGACATGTTAGTTGTTTTCAGATCCTATTATAGCAAATTGTCTGAGGAATTTGTACTCGGTATTTTTCCAGGAGTACTTCGCAATTGCTCTGCTTGCCAAACAACAAGAGTTGGTTGTTTAGCTCCTTCTCGAGCTCCTTGTAGCAATCTATCCAGGTCTCTTCTTGTAGTCGGAAATCCAATTTGGTTAAATGGGCTGGTGCAATTTGCTTGATTGACTCCCATCGCCCATGAACTCGGTCAAAGGATTCTTGAATAATAGTCCTACGTTCTTCGGGTAGCCAGTTTTGCAAGTCCTGGGCCGATTTATGCAAATTCTCCAATAAAGATTCGTCCATTTCCAGGAAAAACGCCTACGCAAGAAAGCGAGATAAATTTTTTTTTCTTTTTCAAGGTTATAATCTGCTCTTACCTTTTGTAATTCGGCAGTCTGCCGATTGTCAATAACTTTGTCGGCTAAAAGAGCTTCAGCTCGGTGTAGCCACGCCGTCATGGTACGTAAACTGTCTTGGTAAAACTGCCAAAACTGAACTCCGTTGTTGAGTTTCTGCTCCCAATCTTGCACTCGTTGGCATAGATCATTGAAGTTTTCCGACACAGCTTCCAAGCGAGCCAGTACCGGTCGGGTGTCTAAAGCCGCTTCGGTAGGTACAGTACGCACGATACTTTGCAGGATATGGCTTTTGCTTTCTATCGTAGAGTGGTAGTACACCAAACGCGAGAAAAAGCCTTGGTGGCGCTCTAATTGAGCTTGGGTATCTTCCAAGCCACCCCGACAGCTATGTCCCGCTAAAACCTGCTCAGCGTCCTGCATCCAGCGCTCGGTCTCCAACAAGCCGTTGTCTAACGCTTCTTGTTGGACTGCCAGCTGATTCCAGAGTTGTATTCTGGCGGGAACCTGGGCTCCAATGCGAATCAAGTTGTCTTTCTGCTGCTTCAGGATTTGGTTCATACGATCAACTTCCTCGGGCGAAACACACTGTACCAAGGCTTGGAAGTGTCGACTCATATTCTTCAATAGCTGCTCCATTGTATCCAAGTTGCCATACAGGTTCTTTTAGAAAAAAAATGAAAGCGAGACCGACAATATAATAACGAAAAAGCAAGAATATCGAAATGAAAAATTACTTGTAATTGTTCAGTATAAAGTTTCATAGCTTCCAAATCACACTTTTGGGGGGTGGACAACAGTATGTCCGCTTGTCCCACAAACTGTTGTAAACTTTCCAAGATCTTCTTATACTCTTTCCTGTGACGCAGCAAATCACCGCCTTCCAAGTATTGCTTAACTCGCTGAAATAGAGAAGTAAGTTCAAATAAGTCTTCTATCTGAAGGAAAATCAGTAACTTACATCGAAAAGCTTTTCCCACAAGTCAGTAAAGTGCATAAACTTCTGTCGAACTTCATCTGCAACCGAAGACTCGCAAGTAGCTACCAGAAAAGTCGAGCTGTCGCTAAGCAATTGATACTTTTCCTTCCAAGCACCCAGGTCCTGGAAGTACTCTATGCGATCATCTTCCGGCAAATCCACTTTGGTATAGGCTTCATTTAGCCATTGTTCAAAACGGGGCCAACTGGCATTCCATTTGCGCCAAAAGCTGACCACTTCTTCCAACATCCCTTGAACGCATCTCAGTTCCGTTGAAACACGTTTCCAGCGTTCACCAATCCCGTAGATGAATTGGTTCACATCGGTAATCTCTTTAGCATCTAACAGAAAGGATACAAAAGTGCAAGTGTTAGGAAACTTCATAAAGGACTTAGTTCCCTCTCACCTAATTTAATAGTGCGCTTATACTCCTCAGCTACTGTCTGCATTTCCTTGTACGCTTTGTCAAATTCTTGGAAAACTTTATTCCTGGAAACAAAAGCTTTGTATTGCTCCAGCATCTGAAGGATTTTGTCTTCGGATCCATATTTGACGGACCAAGCTTTGAGCTTGGTTTCAGTGAGTGCAAGGAAGGCCACAATGCAACATTTGTGTTCCAAGAACTTGAGGCGGGCAGCCCTCTGTAGTGCCAAATCCGGAATTGCCCTAAGGCGATAGCCCAAATCTTCCAGATGCTGCTGGGGCAGGTTCCGAGCCTCGGGCGACTGGACAGCGGATTCGAACGTTTGTTGAATAGCCGGTAAGTCACTGAAGAAGGCCTTGTGTTGCTCAATGCTAATTTGGAGTCTATTCGCTCCCTCGTCGTCAAAAATGGGAGGGACGTCATCGCTTTGGAGAAGATTTTCCGCGCTATGTATCCATTCAGCCACGCGACCTAAATCGCCCGGTAAATGTACGTCTTGGGTATAGATGAGATGCCGGATTTCGCGTTCCAAGGTTTGCCAGGCTGTCTCAATTTCTTGCCAATTTTGATCGCTCATGCTAGCCCCCATGGGCGATTGCACGTGTTGGCGCATTCGTTCGAAAACCACCAATTTGCTGTCGAATTCCGTTTGCAGCTTTTTCACTTCCTGTCAGGGAATAAAAAGGTCATTCAGTACTAACACGGAACAGCCCTTTCGCTGTAAACAGACTAAACAAGCAGAAAATAGCATGACAATAAAAAGAGAGACTTACCATGTACTCCGTTGTGCGCTTTTGACTTAATTGCATAACGTGACTCTGTTTGGCGTTTAACCACGCAATCAAACCGTTCAGTTCATCCTCAAAGCTTCCTGTCTGAGTGGCCTGGGGTGGCTAAAAGAAAGAATACAACGTTTAAGTCTTGTTCGTCTCGCAGGACAGCGACAAGCGTCACAGATTCCTAAGTACATGATACAATTCGCCGGAGATATCCTAAACCGTATACTTACTCGACTTCGGGCGGTCCCTGGCTCAGGGTACTGATGCAAAAACTGCGCGACGTACGTCATAATGGACTTTTCGTCCGGTTTTGCGACATCAACATCTTCAGGATCCAGTAATCGTGTCACTCCCAACTGATTTTCAGCTGCCGTGAACGCGGCTTCCAAGCGTTCTCGGTTGGATGCCTGACTTAAAGCTTCCACATTTAACGTGTTGGGTTGAATACAGTTGACGATGGCAATAAAGGCCATGCCATCACGCCAACTTGACCCAAAGTCACGGACTTCTACGCCCGTTTTCCTGAAAACAACGAAAAAAAGTTCACAAAAATCAAGATGAGCTCAAGACATCTATAAAAATATAAACAAAAGATTACTTGGTAATCGAATTTTGGGCCCACGATAACAATGCTTTACGGGCTCCAGTAACGGGTATGGCGCCACGATCTCGTGCTTGAGCTCGTTCGCCGGTTTCTTGGCTGCCAGGAGCTGCATGGCTTGAAACTGGGGATGATCGCAGTCCTAGACTATCTAAACTACTTGTGCTGCCGCCCAAACGATGTCCCAACTGCTCCAAAACACGCGTATTTTCTTCAATCTGTCGGGGAAGTGAACATGTTTTATCTTCCGTGCGAACAAAATAACAACGTGTGAAAGCAAGACATCAAGAAGCTGTGCATAATAGATTTTCATCGGCTACGTACAAGGCTTATGGGGCTTACGGTCCGTGAACGCAGCTTGCGAATACAAAAGCAAACAAAGCGAAACAGTTACCTTACGTTTGGAATTGTCTTAAACGCTATTTACATAATATCAAGGATGTTCTTCTTATATACAGATCAATGCCAAATGTGCGAGGGACTTACTTGGAAGTAGAGAATAATTGTCCAGATTAAACCCAGAACCACAGGAGGTCTGCCATCGACTAAATCTGACGAATTAATGTTCACTAGTTTGATCTAAAATTAAATGAGGAATCTAGTAAATATTCTTTCTTTGAAAACCCCAAAGTTCTTACGCTTACTCGTTTACTTTGCAGGAACTGTAAAGCTGTGTTTGCATTGCTCAAGAAGTGTGGTCGCCTGAGCACTTTGCCCTTTTCGGTGGGCTGTAGGGAATAAAGAGAGAGGAAAAAGCGTATTTTAGTTGGCAAAAAGTCGAATTTCTCTTTCGCTCACCAGTTTTTCTCCAGAGAGAACTTCGAGCAAGGCCAAGAGCCTGGTGCCGTCTTTGAGGTCCTCGATCAAGTCGTCTACCCGAAGCGGTGGAACTCGCTACAAGATAAACAAAAACACAGTCATTAGCCGGGTCATACGGTGGGGGATAATTCTACACAGAATCGGTATTACCTTCGCGAGGTACGAGTTGATCCAGTTCACGAATGTCTTCTTCTGCACGCGCTCTTGCTCATCTAAAATTAAAAATCACGTAGAACGCATATTGGAAATCAATAACGTGAAAGGAAAAGCAGAAAGGAATCAACGTTAAGAACTATGCAGACGATTAACAGCTGGAAAAATGAGTCTCTTGTTTTTGTTTTCATATGCACCGCAAGGTTCGGCTTATGACCTTTTGGAATCAAATTTAGCATGTCATAATCTATAATGTCCACGACTCGCGGTCACGCACGGAATTGGAATCTCTTTTCGATGCTTCAATACTAAGAATTGTCCTTCTACCGCAAAGTATAAAAACCCAAGCAAATGACAGCGTGTCTTCGTTTCGTCGTGTCTTTGAATGGAAGGCACAGTATTTTCTGCCCACTCACATATCGTGTTATTAGAAAAAAAAACAAAAAAAACAACATGCAATCATGCAGTATGCCAAGAGTATTTTCTCTCAATAAAGCCCACGTCCTGCTGTTCTAATCTTGTGTTACAATTACAATATTTGTGCTTTGTCAAACTCAATACTAGCCACAAAAAGCTACGCTAATATTTGAAGGGACTTGATTAGTGGCTGCCCATCTTTGCCATCCATTTGGCATTATTTGGATAGGTAAGCTCTCTGGCCTTCCAAGTTTGCCTGCATTGCGTGCAGATTATACAGCAGAGCTTGGCACGAGACCCACATACACACACATCGAGTCTAGCTCTTCGAAAGTAGGTGCCGGTTTTCGTTCCTTTTTCTATTGTTTTTTTTTGTTATCGTTTCCCTACTATACTATTCATTTTCTCTCGCTATTCTCCTGTACTGTTCGTGCACCTTCCTCCTCCTCTCTTTCATTGCAAATTACCTGTCGGACGTGGCGCAAGTGTCTGTGCATTTGAAAATAAAAGCTCACTCGCTTCATGCGAAAAATTAAAATTCCAAAACTGCATCAAAACAAAATTCCTTTTCCCTCCTAACATTAATTAGCTCAATGATTAGCTCTCGACAACAGAGAAGTTTAATGTGATGAGGTATGCCAACCCAGATAGAACTCCGGGTGGTGTATGACCGTATATACGTGGTATATACAGAGAGAAATCAATAGGAAAAGCAGCAAGCGATTTATTTATAGAGCGCACGTCATCCTCCCAGGGATGAAAATGAAAAAGAGAGCCTGAGGTGAAGTTCCCATCCGTCCCAACCCCGAACAAAATTACCTTTAATTTCCATAATATGCGTGTCATATTGGCCAGTAACATTTTTAAAGTTATCGAGCCTAACCACGCCATGGCCTAAAGTCGCGCTACGATATTCCTGGTACCATTCTCCCTGCAACGCCGAACTTTTTCTCGACCGATCCCCTCGTTCCGATGAAGACGCCGAACAGGTTGAAGATGTTACCGAGGCGGTGGTGGACCCAGAGTATGGTAATCTGTAACTACTACTATTGCCGTCCTCGGAGGAACTAGTTTTTCGTTCGCTGCTGGAAGAGCACAGCCTCCGGTAACCTTGATGGGATTCTTTGAGTTGCACCGGCGAATCCTCGTTCGGGACCACATACACCGAGAAACTTGTCGATTGTTCTGGAATGGGTGAGCCTGCCGACAAGAAAGCTGAAGGCGAAGTTGGGGAAGTCATCATCACAGTGTCTGAGGAATGATGTGAGGGAGTTGTAGGGGTGGAATGTTTACGTCTCCAAGGCGCAACATCAACACTAGCAGAGCTGCTTGTTACGGTTACTTCCGATTGTCGGCGAAACCCTTGCTCGTGCTGTTGTTGTCGCCATTCTTGGTATTTGGATAAAGCCGCGGTTGGAGTCGTGGGGGATTTGACTTGGATTAGCGTCAGATTGTCTGTTGAAGAATCAGCGACAGCTGCTTCGCTGGAGGTCGAACGGAAACGTCCAGCGGCTATTCGCCAAGGAGCCTCACCGGTACCGATAGTATTGGTCGACTCGGTGACAGTAGTCACCTCACGATGAATTTTGGCTTCCTTGGGCAATTCTCCGTCTCGGTGAATCGTGCCAGTGCTACTTGTTGCGTATTTTCGTTTGACCGGGGTAGTTGGGCTTGTTACCCATTGTTGTTCGCTACGTTCCGACCACGTGGAGACTGTCACTTGACCGGTTTGCAGCGAAAAGTCGCCCTGGGATCCTGAAGGGGACGTGACCCGCTCCCAAGGATCTCGATATACTTGCGTTTGCGTGATACCGTCTTCCTTTTCATGGCCGGTCACTTCGCGACGCTTTGTGACTTCGATCCGTTGTTCTATCGCGTCGGTGCTCTCCCACGTTGTTTCTTCTGGCCGCTCCACTGAAGGTGAGCGGTTGCGTGCCGTCCATACGGTCTCAAAAAATTCGACCCTGTTTTGCAAGCTCACCCTCGTGCGCGATCTGGAACGCGATCGCGACCGACGATCAGAGGACTCGGCAGCCGGCGGTTTTCCAGGACTGCTACTTTCCATTTTTCTTTTTTATTTCAACACTTGAGAATAAGAGACAGTGCTATAAAGATGCATGTGTGTTATCGGTTGGAATGTTCTCACTCGACTGACGTGAATTCATGAAAACAAGGTGCGCTCTTTCCTCGCATTTAAGGACGGCCCTTTTGCGTGGGTTCTTTTTCTCCACTTTGTTATAGACTTCCTTTCATTTCCCTTTCCTTCATTTACACACTTACGCTCATACCCTTTTCAGTTAGGCGTTCTGTACCTGCCTTCAGCGAAATGCAACGCACAGGTAACACAGCTCTTACCACCGCTACGGGATGATACAAGCGATATAGGAGAATAATAAGCATGGGGCGAGGATGTTGTCGCTATGGCTGGACGGAACGGAAACAGTCACGGTGCGCTGAAGGGGCTTGGGGGTTATCATTATCTGCACATCGCACTCCAAGTTGCGCCTACATAGTGTCAATTAATGTTTGCTCAAGGTTGGCAAAAAATGTTAAGGCATTGACTGCCGATCTGGACGCCCCGAAAAAAACTGAGCAAGGAATATGCTTCGCAAAGCGCTAACGCACGAGCCCAGAACGCATGAGCCGCGTTCTGACAGATTAAGAGTTCAAACAGTCAGGTTCACGAGTAATGGCCAGCACGAAACATGAGCGCGATTTTGTGGGAGGACCACCTTATCTTATCAGGGTTCGAAGGGATTTAAGTTTTTTCCATAGAAAATAAGGTTTAACTTTCAAGCCAAGGAAGAGCAGAGCAACAACGTTACATACCACGTCGACTTCTCTTGCTGCTATGGATTTTGCGCATTTACGTTTAGCAAAAAGTTCCAGCTCTGTGTTGCTGAATACATGGCAGTGTCAGGCATGCGCCGAGGTAAAGGGCATTCTGTTGTGTGTTGCCGTTACACGCTTCTTTATCGATAGTAGACATTCCTCTTTTATTCTACGGCCTCTTTTAGGTAGTTTTCTCTCTTTTGCCTTCACGATAACAAATAGCTTTCGCTTCATATCCACGATTCGGTACAGCATACAGTATATAGCTATAGAGTTTTACCCGGCCAAACGCCCTTCTTCAAGGTGGGCAGCAAACTAAAACGAAACCGCAATAAATTGGCGACAGTCAAGGTCTTCATTCCGGTTTAGCTAGCAGGCTTGCCGCTGGTTAATACCAGCTTCATAATACAATACTGTATTTTTTGCGCTCAGGAAACCCGATCATAAAATTGCGAAACGTAGGAATTGCAAAATAACTAAAGGTTGGCAGCATAACAGCTTTTTGTCTTCTGTGTATATGCACCCCCTGTGTTAATTAACCCGAGAACAGGCTTTCCCTCACATTGTCTATCAGTTTTATCTCTCCCACAGTATTCCTCCTTCTCACCTTTCTTCTTACCAGAAGATTCGTCAGCTGTGGAGGACTCTTTTGGACCAAATTCTTGATGTGTCATTCATGCAAAGTATGGCACCACAGAGGACGAAAACAGAACCACAGAAGACGAAAACAACGAAATAAAGAAAGCCAAAAAAACCTTCAAAAAGCAATTGTCAATACGTTTATGCAAATTGCTTTCCTTGGCATACCGTTTGCCTTTTAAAGAAATGTTAAAACCTATGTGGTACCGTATCTCATCCTCGTTACCCCATTGCAGGAAAATGGTCAGAATATCCTTATCAAAAGTCGTGAAAATAAAAGCTTGTTTCCTTTTCAAGGTACAGGATCTCAACATTTAAATGCAAGGAACGCAACCTGCATTTATCGTCCAAAAAAACTTGACAAGTTTTTAGAAAGTAGTGTTTATTTTTTGGCAATATAGGATGTGAGTTGCGAATGTAAAATTCATAACTAACCATCATAAAATGATTTGACTAGATGAAAGTAGATGACAGCTTAATGCAGCGGCAAAAGCGAGTGCCTGTTCTTTTAATTGCCGCAGGTTGTCACTTGTCCGCAGTCATCTGGGGACACACGTCCAGCAAAGGCTCCAATCGGCATTTTAAAGAACAAGCCTTCCTTCCAGTCTCCAAAGAGCGAGCAAGGTCAAACTTTAAATGCCCACTGTATTCTGTTGCCAACCGATGATATGGATACTGCAATACTTGAACACTGAGGCGATCTGTCATAACAACGCATCTCGTAGAAGTCTGCATTGCTTTTATTACAACTTTTCCTGCTTGAAAATATTCCATACATATACTTTCCCGCTGTTGTCCTCATAATAGCTTTAGTAAATGCCTCCGGAATATGCAAATGAACTTTAGTTTGTTATACCGAGGTGAAGGCGATATGCGAAGTGATGAACGAAAGAGAGAGCGAGGAGCAAGTTCGTGTGCTATTCCGTTGAAGGTAAAATGCTAATGAGGTTGAACATCATCTTCGTTGCCTTCTCAGTCGCCCACATTCTTTGACACTCCCATGCATCGACCTTCACCACAACAGCTAGCTTAATATTTCACCGAATGGAAATGAAGTCGACCTCCTACCCATTCAGCTCTTGTACCTTAATTAGTGCAACCAACGCTTGACAGTGTCGCATCCATCTGTAAAGAGCCATGTGACGTTGCACTACTCCACCTCATGCGAGGTCCGTTTATTTTAATTAGTTACCGAAAGTATAAAAGAAGTAGAGCGAGTTGAAAAGCGTAGGCTTGTCTACATGCGTGACCAGAATAGGGCTTCGTTTTTCCTGTTTAGCCGAGAAATAGTACAGGAGGGAAAGCCGGTTTCTTATGTTGTTTAGCCATGCTAAACGTACTCGGCATGCTATCCACCTACTTAAGTTCCCAGTGCTAAATAAGAGCTAGCCCCCCCGAAACCTACGCTTGAATTAAGGCCTTTGCATACTTCAACCATGTAAAACTAATTGCTAGTTGTTGGCATCCTATGGGTCTAACCATTATGAAATAGAAAAATAAAAAAGTACTTACACTGCAACTGTTGGATTGTAGCCTGAAATTCCGCCAAACGCTCGTCAACGTAATCCTGGGACTGCGAAGCAATAATGTCTGCTGTTGACAGCTCGCCGCCTTCAGGAACAAATCCCCATTCAAATGAACCCGCTGAAATTGCACTCGGAGTGGGCGACATCGGTGAAGGTCCTGGTAAAGGACTCTGCGATGTACTAGGTCCCATCTAGCGTCCAAAACGCAAACAATACATGTAAACATTATCATTCTCGTCCAATTAAGGCGAGTAATTTAATTTATACCCATGAGGCAGGTCGCATTCCAGATGGAGAATGTTGAAGGGGCTGAAAGGCTCCACCCCCCATTCCTAGGCCTCCGTAAGTGAACGGTACTGGAGAGGTAGTACCGAGCCCTGCTAAAGAACTCGTGCTTCCTCCTGAAGCGTATGCATTTGCGCTAGTCAGCCCGATTAACGCCCTAGGCCTAGGAGAAGGACACGGCGAACTTTGCGGGGATGAGGCACGCCCACCAAACCGTCGTAAAGGATTGAAAGATGGGGGAGGCGTGTCTGCACTCGCTCTAGGGGCCATAGGTATCGGCGATTGGTACCCAGGATTACTCCCGGGCACATACTTCCGCGAGCCTGGACCGGGACTTTGCGACATCGTAGCGGTTTATCGAGGTTCTATTTTCGTAGTCGTTCGATGGTCGTTTAGGAAACTCGACTTTCTTTTTAAAACCTTGCAGGACACATTGCGATTTATTCCATGCCAACTGTTCTTCCCTATAATAAAACAAGGAGAAAAACGAGTCAATAACAAGCTACATAAGTTCCCAATAACTTGTTTATTTAAGTCTTTAAAGAAAACGTCTTTAAAGAAAAGACGGCCATACTATAGATCTCTATAGTTGGTCTACCTGTTACAAGTTCTTCACCTCATATGTAATTTTGTCTCACTGCGAAACAATAAATAAGGATCAGCAAAGAGCAGATTCTCACGCTGGTTATTACATTTTTTTAAAAACTTGTTTATTTGGAAGAGATATTAGTGAACAGAATTTCTCCTTTGGCCGTGTGGGCAAAGTATCTTACGTCATAAAATCTATGGCAAGGAAGCGAGATGGGAAAAATAAGGTATGACTTCATCCGTAGACATATGACGTCTAGCTGGTGTAACATGACACGTTTCGGCCATGGAGGGCTGGTTCCGGAGTCAAATTTCTTTTTGTTTTCCTTCCTTTTCTTTCTAGGTTTGCTCATCAGCGTCATCGTGTGTGTCACAAAAGAGGGAGATCTCATCTCAACGTTGTTGAGATTACAAACAGACGGTTCGTTAAGGATTTTTTCGCTTCATTTAATTTATCACAAAGCTAAAACTGATCTCGGGAACAGTAAAAAAGCGGCTTTTGTCTTAAATAAGAATTGAAATAGCTCTCCGAAAGGGAAAAAAACTTGCAAAGCCCTGCTCAGAGTTTGGACACAGGTTGCTAATGCAGCAAAGTTGTGTGTGTGTGTTTGCTAAGTCCGGTGGCACCTTCTAGAAGAAAAGTGTTATTTATGGCAATGTCGAAGGCTATTTTTAATGCAGAAGGTTAGGCAGTCATTTATAACGTTTACGCTCACTGCGTGGGTTGTGCCCTGCGTTTACTGACACGACAAGCAAAAGAACGTGTTTTACTTGCTGGCTTTAGGAAAACCATTACATTACGGGGAAACAGCAAGGATTAGGGGTCGAAATTCTTTTGAGCTCTGTCTAATAGGCAATTCATTTGAACCAGAAAACGAAACAAACGCCAAGTGTCAAGATAACCACCGTGTCAAGATAACCACCGTTTGTTCCATTATTTTAAACCTTCAACAATTTAAGAGCGAAAAGGGAATTTCTCCAAATATTCATACTTGAGCAAACGAACACTGCAAAACTTCAAAAAATCAGGTTTCTTACTTTTTATAACGCTTTGAAACAAACACTCCTAAGAAAACTAATTTCGAGTGTGTACAATAACAAACGCCACGAGCTTATTGAGCTAGGCTTGGCTCAAAACCAATGCTGCGTGCAACAATGAAAATGACTTTGGTACGTCAATCGTTCGCTAGAGTAAGAATCCCGTTCATTCCTGCTTGCTCACACAGCTACATGGATTCCAGGTAACCATACGGTTTTTACTAAAATACGGTTAATAATTGGAACTTATGTTAAATGCGAGAATTTTGCCAGTTGGGCATTTTTTAAGTCCACTTATAATCAAACACAGTAGGCGCCGCTTATAACGATCACTGGTTAAAAGAATCAGCCGCTTTATGGAATCAAATGTTAAAGTACCGATTCAAAATGATAAAATGCATAGTATTTTAATAGATTATTAGAATCCCACTTTCGGATATAAGAATCAAGTTTAAAAAAATCTTCGCATGTACGCGGAAACTACAGTAGTGAATGCTACAGGGACTTTGCATATTGACCAATGACATTGCTTTTACGTTGTTTGGCTAATCCTGTCATTCCCAGCCTACTACGCTTAGGGGGAAATCTCTTCTAAACTCCCCCGTCAATTAAATGAGCAGGTTATTCAATTGAATAACCTTTAATTAATTAATGACCTTTGAATATATGAATGAAATATGTGTTTCCCGTTGTGTAACACTCAAATTTTAGCTTTAAAAAGTTCTAATATAGGGGAGACCGCGGGGCAGTTTGGGCACAGGGTAGGTTGAGCACTTTGAGTTATTTTTGCCATCTTGTGATACAAAAATCCACTAAATTC
>RJJA01000028.1:156209-278928 GCA_003724045.1 Lepidurus arcticus | reverse complement strand
CTCCCCGGTCCCTTCTCTAAACCTGTGCCAGCCCCGCTGATAGCAGACTTTAAATACAATATTATTCTGACTATCACACATTATAAGCATCGTTTCGTCTGATGATACAACAACGTCGGACCCCTGCAAGACAAGTAGTGTTCTATTAAACTCAACGTAAAGATACGACATTAACTGTACCTTTAAAAAGTCCAAATCCTTCGGCTTAACACCACTTTAGAAAGACATTCAGATCGTAAGTGGACGCAAAGTATAAAATCCAGTCTCCACCACCTTCGCTTACTTCTTGGGAGTCAAATTACTGAAATAATAAGCAAATGTGAATAAAAAAAAACTATAACTACTATTATGTCCAAAAAACGACCCAATGGATAACCTAGAGATCGCTTATCTAATTATTTTTTATTGTATTTTACTGGCCAGCGGGTTTAAATTTCTCTTACATTCCTTTCTTTCGTGTCCAAACCAAACCGAACTTCTAAGGCACGTTCAATTTTAAGCCAAAATGGTTCTTCATTTTACAGTGAAATCCGTGAAAGTATGAGAAATTTTGCCTTAATCTGAACACGATTTAGGAGTTCGGTTTGGCCACGAAAGAAGGGGACGAAAGAGAAGCTTAAATCCGCTGGACAGTAAAAGCCAAGAAAAAATAATTGGATAAGCGATCTCTAGGGTAGTGTATATGCATTGGGTCGTTTTTTTACACTGCAGTACACATAAGCAATACATGTAAACTCACCCACCAGTCAGAATGTCTTTCAAAAGGAGCAGTCGTTAATTAATCCCGCGAGTAAGGATTACACCACTGTGGTTTCCCTATACATACTCTATACATACATATACATACTCTATAATTTTTTTTTTACAAGATAGTACAGTGATTAGTAGTAGCAGTCCATTGAGAGTCGCTGAAGAAGTTTCGAATAGTCTCCCCCCCCCCCCCCCTTAGGATTTTTCACATTCTTCCTCCCTCTTCATTTCGATCAATCAACCGCTTGTGGAAATGAAATACAAACTCAGTCCATTTGCGCAAAACGTGTGTCGTGCATTACAACAATAGCTTGAGAGGCCAATTTCAGAACAGGACACCGAATTGGCAGCAGTTTAGTATCTGAGCTTCCGTTGTAAGTTATAGTATCGAGTGCAGCAGTATAATTAGGCAGGAAATATACGCTCTCTTTTGCTAAGAGAAACTGCGCATGTCGCAGTTTTGTATTTGAGCTTCCGTTACCCGTCGATTACCGTATAATTAGCCAGGGAATATGCACACTTTTTTCTAGAAAGAAAAACTAACCAATTCGCATGTATCAAAGGTCGAGGTGGCGAGAGTTGACTGTAGCTTTTACGAGGGTCATGTCAGCAAGGTTTGGTCTCAGGCGATCATTCCGTCCGCTGAGAGGTTGGGAGTTCACCACGGAAATACGAATTGAAGGTATACTGGGAGCGCGACTCAAGGCCACAGTCCTAGTTCTGGTTTGGGTGTTGTCGTGTTCGCAAGTAAAACTGCTAACTGAAACGTGTGCAAAGTATGGCTGGGAGGTTAAAATCTGACCAACATGGGCGAGTTAAAGTTTGGGCGGATGGAGCTTGCCTAGGCAATGGGCAGCCGGATGCTGTTGCCGGAATCGGTGTATTTTTCGCCGACAATCATCCTTTGTAAGTCAAGTAATTACGTTTAGGGACAAAATGTTGTCATTTTTGAATTTAGGAATATAAGTCGCCCTGTACGCGGACGTCCCACAAATAACTGTGCTGAGATAGAAGCGGTAACGGAAGCATTGGAGCAAGTTGCGGAGGGAGACTTCAAAAGGGTACATTTGTACACCGACTCACAGTTTGTAATCAATTGTATCATGCTGTGGATGAAAAAATAGACTCAAAACGGCTGGCGTCGAGCTGACGGACAAGAGCTCAGAAACAAAGCGGAGTTACAAGAGCTAAACCAGACCATGCATCGGCTAGGCTTGAATTTGTTGCTGGTAATGTTTAAGGATCTCCTTTTCTAAGTACACCAAGGTGGATATTGTAGGAACACGTGCGTGGCCATTCCACCGATTATGGGAACAATCAAGCCGACGCAATGGCCCGTCAAGCAGCTCGAGAATCCCAGTATTGTAAGTTTTCCTTTAAGCTTGCTTGTTTGCTTTTTACCGCTTTTTAGAAAATGAAACGTTTACTGAAATTTGCGTTCCTTTGCAGTTAGACGAACATCGCGTACGCATTATATTTCTTCAGTGTCGTACAGCTCAGATTCCAGCTATTATTAAACTTACTCAAGTTTATTCAAGACACGTTCGTTTTTATGTTTACTCCAGAGACAGCAGAAATTAGAAGTTTCCAATACTTTATTTTGTTCCAAAAATTGTCGTGATATTTTTTCATGAATCTCAATTATTGTTCAGGCTTTCAATTTCCGTTACGAGTTATGGGTAACCTTGCTCGGAGTCTTTTCGCTACCATTCTCGCGAGGCCTTACAGTAATAGTCTACTGAATCTTTTAGTTAAAGGCATTCCGAATCCATGATGCAAATGTTGCTTAGCTTAGATAGGGCTTTGCATACAGAAGCATCCGAGTATAACCAGGAAATGCTATGCTGATATACCTTATCACCTTGTTTTCTTTGTTCCGCCCTCTCCTGACAAACATTGTACCAGATCTCGCCTTTGTGACCCTCTTAACGTGATAGAAAAGAAACCTCCCGTGCTGCGTATCCAGGGTCGAACCGTAGAATACAATCAAAATTACCGCTGTCGAACTCTGTTGAGAAGAAAAGGCCCGAAAGGAATAGGGAAAGGGGCCCATTCGCTTGCCAAATATTTACAAGATAGAATATCACTTAATTTAAGAGTTATTTATTGCCGAACTACCTCGACTTGTAGTTACTTTAGGTTTTCGGGGACCTCACTTCCGATAATAGTAATTCAAATTTTCGTTCGTGCTTTTCATCGCATCTGTAAAGTAGATCGCAGCGTAGACAATCCGAACCGAAAATTAACAAGATTTTAATATAAAAACGAATACTGATGATCCTGACAACGAATAATTACTACAATTTCCAATACGACAAGAAATATTGAATTTCTGCCGCTTTGTCTGAGCGTACGTTATCAAATTGTATACATATCACAGGAAAGCAATACAATAAAATAATCCGTAATTACAATGCTATTTATACTAAGCCCATATCAAGAGTTATAGCGCGCATACACATGAAAACATGTGATGACTTAAAGAAGGCTTCTTATACCTAGGCTAGACGGGACAAGTTCATGATCATCAACAAAATACGTACAAATTCAATGTCTTTAACTCAGGTAGAAGGATTACTAGGAGTTGATGATCATTAACTTGTCCCGTCTAGCCTAGGTATTAGCCATACAAATGCCAAATTAAACCGAAAAATACTGAAAACATACTAGAAGACTTATAAAAAGTGAGGAATCTAGCGCAATAGTTGCTGAGATAGTTGCCTGCAATCATTAAGCATCGTTTCGTCTGATAAGACAACAACGTCAGGCCCCTGCAAGACAAGTACCTTTCTAGTATACTCAACGTTAAGATTCGACATTTACTATTACCTTTAAAAAGCCCAAATCCTTCCGCTTAACACCACTTAGAAAGACACTCAGATCGTAAGCGGACGCAAAGTATAAAATCCAGTCTCCAACACCTTCGCTTGCTTCTTGGCAGTCAAATTCCTTAAATAATAAGCATATATGAATAAATAAACTGAATAAACAAAACATTTTAAAAAATAATATAACAAAAATAAACAAAAACTATAAGCATACATAAGCAATACAAGTAACTCAGGTATCACTAGAACGTCTTTTTGAAAATAACCTACTAGTACACAAAAATGGTCAGCCTCGTCGCCACCAATACCAACGCTGTGAATAGAATCCATAAGTGCACCCGCTAGCTGCGTGAATTGTGAAGATTCTTGGAACAAGACGAGACTGCAGGGCGTCAATATTAAGCCGCACGGTATAGGGATGATTTCACGAACAACGGCCTTTTGCTAGAAAAGCCCCTCTGTTCAATAAAACCGACCAAACATTGTGTTGATCTTACTGGATCAAAGGTAATTCCCAGTCTAAAAGCGTCTTCCCATTGACGGAATTCGAATACTGAAGAAGCAGCCAATAGTAGCTTGCCGCCACCAATCTTGATTGCAAAACAATTGGGCCGGGAAACGCTTAGTCCAAAGCCCACTGTAATACCGTTTCCGTACAAGGGAAGCACCAGCAATGGCAATCTCTCACCTGGATTGCTGAACTGGTATAAAACTCCGGCTCTACGTAGTAAGTAAGTAGTTATTGCTCCCGTGAATTACGTATATCTTCAATAAATTAAGGTCAGTTCACTTGATCATGAAGTAACCTGCATCCCAATACCATTCAGACGAAGGTTTTGACCCGGTTTTGTCTTCCCATGCCCAATGGTACATAAAGTACCCTTCCTGTATAGGACCCCAAGGCGTTCCGCAAGTTTGATGTTCTTGCCACTTGATCAAGGAAACTAACAAAACGTCCGGTTCCTGGAAATCAGAAGACACGCACTAATTCATATAAAGGCCTGGAAAACAACTTTAGAACTTATACCTTTTCGCTAGTTGCTTCTTTAAGCCACGGTGAAATCCTTGAGTTTAACTCGGAATTTAGCTCCACGATTATGGGGACCTTTTCAATTGAAGCTTTGAAGCAGGATCGCTTCCAGTTAACAGCGATCTTGCTTAGCGCAGATTGTGCCACAGATTTGTCGAAAAAGTTTAGCACGCATTCGCCAGTTTCTCGATCACGAATGTTTCGTATGAAATGCACTTGGTGGTACTGATAGCGAACCTGAAAAAAAAATAACAGTATTCTAGGACTTTCCAAGGGCTAACTTTTAGGTTTACGTTGTTTATATTTTATGTTGTTTATGTTTCAGTTTGCTCACGTTTTTACTTATATTTATTGTTGTTTATGTTGTTTTAGTTTCTAACATTGCTGGTTTGGCTTACTTTTATGACGTTTAAGTCTGTAAAGTTGCAATGCCACAACGCTACATAATCTTCAACCCTTTTGGACAGTAAGGGAACTTGTTTCTCTAATACTAAGACGTGGTGCTCAATAACAGCTAAATAACGCAGACTAGGTTCACCCATAAGATAATTGACGTAACACTTGAAAACCTAAAATAAATGGAAAAAAATGAATTAAAGTTTGTATCGGGCAGTGAAAAAAGCTGAATTTTACCCCGTGTGCTTTTTCTTCTGGTGACAAATTGTCATCCTGACTAATCAGTGTGTGTAAAGGCCAGTCTGGCTCGGAGATTTCTGAAGAGTCCGCATCTGAAGCTGGAACGGACCTTGGGGAGAGGTTTGGTAATTCAAAATGTGATAACGCCCTCTTGAGTTTGCCGTGTGCAAACTTCTTGGCATTTTCTCGCTGTTGGTTCCTGGAGGTGTACGCTTCTACGGAGCGTTGAAAGCGGTAGATTTTTCCCAGTTTTTCGCAGCAGCATGCCACATACTGCGAAGCGGATATGGAGAGATCTGAAGTAGAAACGCATAAAGGATCTTCTTGTCCTTCAGGAGCACCGCGCTCGGCGACTGAAGTTTGACTAAAGGAGGTGTGAAAGGACCCGCTTGTTGCAGGATTGGATGGAACTGGAGTAGTCTGGTACTTTTGAGAGGCCTCTACATCAGATCTGGAAAGTCCTTTGTCGATTAAGGTTTGGGCAATCCAAATCTCCGACTGGGGTTCTTCCAACACGCCCATAGAGTAACTTTGGGGTAGTTTGGTGTGTTCGGACATTTGGGTTCCACACCAGGAATATCTCTCGCATGAAGGCACTTTCCGAATGGACTGCCCTTCTTGAAAAGAAACCCGCTTGGTAGGCAGGTCATTGCGTTGACTCGTATTGTTGCGGCGTTTAACGAAAGACAGAAGACTTGCTGTGAGGTCCCTGGTCGTGGTTTCATTATTGCTCTTTAAGGAATCTAGACCTGGGGTGGGTTGGCTTCCAAAGAGAGAGATGCTTCGCTCACTGAGTAAAACGGTCATATTAGAGTCGACATTGCTATTAGCGATGTCGCTAGCAGTCATCACGCTATCATCCACCAAAAGGGAATTGTCACATAGTTTGACGGTCTCCGAAGAAGGTTGAAGGGAATTGGGAGCAACGTCTTTATACCAGTCTACATCTGACTGCATAGTTCCCCGCTATGAGCAGTGGCCTACGGATAAAAAGCAAAATTCCATCAAAGCAAATCAACCTCAATTTTCCATCAAAGCAAATTCATAAAATTAACATATAAGGCAGTTTGGCGAAACCCTTTGAGGCTTATGGCTTGGGTGTGTTTCCCTTTCACTATTATATGTAATACCACAGTTGTGCAATAAACATTCATTAGCGTTGGATAATGCAACAGACAGGCTCAGGTAGTATACGTTAACGTATTTACCGTCAGCTAATTAGCTGCTGTTTACAACTTAACATCTAGGTTAATCACCTTTCTTAGAAGACACTGCAGTCTGCAATGCAAGCAGAGAACGTTAAACACAATAACATCAAATCTAAACACAACACGCACCGTACAACTCCAAACACTTGCCCAGCCCACTTTAGCGATGGCTGCTTACGGGGCGGGAACTGGGCATTTTTGCATGCGCGCGCATAAATACGGAATTCAGATGAAATACGATGAGTTACAAAAGTTAAGTACGGGAAAAGAGTTGGTGTGGACCACATTCGCAGCATAATTCCGCAAAATTTGTCCTAGCTTAATACCGAATTGTTATGCGAATTACTAACCATAACAGCTAATATTTGTAGTACTTCTCACAGCTATAATATTCAGTCTTTCTGGTCCAAGGTTTACGATTACATAGTGCTCACCACCGGAACATCAAGAAATGCTTGTCCATTTTTTCTCCTTGAACACTGATTATTTCTCCGAAGAAACGGCGAATTTCTAAAGGTGTAACATCTTTTTTCGATCGTGTTATTTGCGATGACGGTTGATGCTAGAAGCTAAGCAAACCATCTCAGTTTGTAGCCTGTACTCTAATTAACAATGATTATGCCAGCGCAATTATAATCTATTGTACCATTCCGTAATACAAAGCCAAGCGGGTACATAATCAGCAAGACTTGTAAAGTGAAACAGCGACTTTAATTATGCAGCTTCCGAGTAGGGGAGCAAATTTTCCGCATTTCCTGTACGGCAGTGACTAGCATTTCTACTGCTTCTTCGTGTCCTTCAAAGCTTTCCGAACGTCGTAGTGGTGGAGGTGGAGCTGCTGGCGAGCGCCGATTATTCCCCCCATAGCGTCGCATGTCTTCTAAATTACCAGCCGAAGCATAACGACTAGGATTAGAAGGTGAAGTAGAATGAGCGTGGCTATGTGGCTCCGAGGAGCCCAAACTGCGAAGTACGCGGATCAATTGACGAAGCTCTTCCCCGCTCAGTTCAATTTCCCGCGGCTCTTGGGAGCTCTGCGCGGAGGTTGTGCTTGTTGTCGTAGTTGAAGCTGTCGTACTTGTTTTGGGAGTGAGAGGAGCCAAGCGTTCATACAGATTTTCCGACAATTGTCCTTTCCTGGACAATTGGAGCTCGTCTTGATGCACCATAGCTTGTACGACACACGAATGCCCAGTATCTGTGACTTTTCTTCCGCCTTCACTCATCGTTCGGCTGTCTCTATGAGCGTCCCTTGACGACCCAGGGTTGGCAGCATTGGAAAGCGTTTGCGAGTGCATATCCGTGTAATCTGGAGTCATGAGCCCCGACCAATCCGTCATGGCGGTAGGTCGGAGCAAATCTGGCGGAAAATTGGAAGACGTACATCGCAAGTCTTTGGGTTTCTGCTGCCCCGTCGCGGAAGAAGTCAAGGAAGAAATTGGAACCCCAGCCATGCTGTGATGCGTTGAATGAACAGATACGGCTGCGACTTGCGACACGGGAACATTTCGGTCATTGGCTGAAGCTAAAGAACGTCTTAGACCTACGAGTGAAGTAACTAAGAAATTTTGGGCACCTTGTAAGACAGCCTTTTTGGATTTAATGGTCGCAAATAGCTCGACTTGGCCCAGATCGTAATGCGGATCCCGCCTCCCGTAGTGATACTCATGGAACGCATGACGAATAGGACTTTTCGGGCGTTCTAAACTCTTATGCAAACGGGGTTGGTGGTGACTTTTCCCATTTCGAGACCGTTTCCGTTTCGTGTCGTCTGACATTTTGGCTCTATCCGGGTGCTGCCGTTCTTCGCTGTGGGATTTCTTCATCGTTCGCATCACCTCTCGGGGCCTTTCTTCGCGACCTGAGGTGGCATTCCTTGAATCGGACAGACAGCGTTCTTGCGGATTTCGTAGCTCATGATCCTGAACATGGGGACATGACAGGGGAAAAGAATCTGCGAACATGTTGACGTGTTCAGCTCTCATCTCCAAACTCGTAGGTCGACGAAGAGTTGATTTGTTTGCTCCCATATCTTCTTTAAGAATCATGCTGCTGGGCCTTGCCACTTGACCGTCTGCGCTGTACCCAGTTCCACGTAGCTGCACTACTGCGTCTTTCTTTGATTCTTGCTCCACAACATCAGTTAGTATGTTTTCCTGATCGCCCGTATTCGATTCGGGTAGGTGAGACTGGAGTAAGTCACCTCCTATGGGTGTTGGGTGCCTCGTTTCACGGGCCTGTTGGTCAAGGATGATATTCTCAGTGTGCAAGTCTTGCAACGAGGACCACGCACGATTAAGCTGAGGAAGATCCGAAGCCCCGACTATCTTTACATCAACTTCACTTTTGCTGACAATCTCGATGTCTGCAAGAGAAATATTGGCATAATTAACGTCTCCCAAATTCAAAGTGTTTAGATAGCTGTTTAGAATTATGACAACTAAGGCCACGGTGTCGTGCAAGTAGTTGGTTGATCTTTTTTGTCAAAAGATGGCAATGATGTCACCGTGCATCGTGGAAATTATGCATCTTGAAACATACATTTAACTATATAATTGAATAATTCTTCTTTTAAAACTAACTTGCTTGCTGCGTCAAAAGATTTTGATGTATGATTTATTTAAAATTTTTATAACTTGAATAAGTATAAAGAAATCATATATCTAAATCTTTTGACGCAGCAAACCCAGATATGTTTATTAAGATATAAAAAAAAGAAATTTGCAATTATATTGTTAAATTTCTTTTAAATTTTTGTTTCAAGTTCCATAAGTTTCATTATATAGGGGGTAGATCAGTGCCATCTGTTGACAAAAAAATCAACTACTTGCACTACACCGTTGCCTTAAGACTACCATTTTCTTCAGGTGTTTTAAGCAAAGCTGCTTCCCAAGCTGAAGTCTGCAAGACCAGTCCTAAACTGGCAGCAAATTCCGCTTTGAATTCCGATAAGATCAAGCTACTATCCTGCGCTGGTCTATAATTTACAAAAACATTACTTGCATGAACAAGGAGAGTCATCGCAAATCCTACTTGCTGGGATGAACGATACCGCCAATGGCTGCCAGTCTTTCTATCAAACCAGCGGCCATTTTTAGGACTTCGTACTTGGAAGCTGAAGACTCGAACGCCGTGCTAAGAGTCAGGTAGGCCTGTAAGTTCGAGATCAAGGATTCCAACGACCGTAGCTTGTCCTCCAAAAGCTTTTCCTTGCTCTGTAACTGCCTGTAAGCAATGAAAGGTTACCATGACTAGCGTAAATTAATCTGGCACTATTTACGTATTTTAAGCCAATGCCAAAAGTCGCTGTCTTCTCACCTTTTCACGTCTTCAATAAGCTTGTCTTCAGTCTGAGTGATGGTGCTCCGCAATATCTTGGCGAACACATGAATTGTACTTTCTTCGCGCATCGCGTTAATTTGCAAGTCTTTCAAAAGACCGCGATGAATGGCAACCTCTTCCTTGACTTTGGCCTCCAAATCAGTTACCGCCTATACATGTCAAAATACATACTATTACGCATCTAAAAACTTAATTACGACTTGGTTCACGTCTTACATCCATAGCTCTTTTGAGTGCGTCACAACGTTGGGCGTAAGCCGTATCGAGATCCAAACACTGTGGGCGTTCTTCATTGGAAATATCCCGGAAACAATTGATACATAGCAAGGTCTCGCTCACCGGACTGAACATAATGTACGGTTCGCCATGTGTCAGACACTGTAACATATCAGCCGATAGAGAATTCGGTTAATTAACAATGAGGAAGTGTGCAAAGAGCATTTTTCTTTTCCGCAGTTAAGGAAAAACAAAAATCAAGGCAAGGACAGTTAACCGGAACATAACCTAAAAATAATAAACCCAAGCTGTAAGTTTCGAAATCAAATGTCAAGCAAATCAAATCACACTAAGCGAACTTTTCTTTAACAAAATCAAGAACAAATTTTATAATCAGACGTTTCTTAAATACGTTTTTACTTTTCGCTGGGGTTCTCGTGTGAATTTAGATACATCACTGATGTCATGCTGGCTGAACATCTTCGCTTGATGAGTTTCTGATCGACATTTGGCACATAACGCTTGACCTGGGAGCAAGTATGAAAAATCAATACCAATCGCACGCTGGGGAACGTCTGTAGCGTCCCTAAGTTGAAAATGTTAAGAATCTTACCGCACGTGTTACAGTAATACATGGGCGACAAATCATTCGTATCGCAGTTGGCACAAAACGGTCTTTCTACTTTGGCTAACAACGATAAGAAGCCCATCATAGCTTCCTCCACGTTTTGCAGAGGCGTTGTCGGTTCCTCTGCCATGGTTGGAATGTGTAGTGGTATTCCCCCACCTGAGAAACACGTAAGAAAAAGTTAGAAAACATGGGACTCGTCCCACCGGTCTTCTTTTTGCGTCACGTTCTACACATGCTCGTAAGGACTCTCCATACAAAGGCGGCGAATTGAAAATGGCATTCAGGTTTTTCTTACTACGTTAGAAACAACGAAAAACAAGACGAAAAACCTGATAGAGTTCGTTGCAAAAAGGTGAGCATAGCGAATTTGATACTTCCTTACAATCCCAAGTCCTACATATTTGGTCTGACCTAGTTATCGAGAGATAGCCTAAATAACACTTACAATTAGAGCCTGAAAAGAAGCAACGCTTATGCACGGAACTCCTTTTACATTTGCTCACACTTGGACAATGTAGGTTAAGGTCTGCACGTTGTTCGAAGCATGCGCAATAAACTGTAATCTAAACGATGCGAAAACCCAATCATCCATAAAACTCCTTTATAAATATATCTTCCGAATCCGTGAGATTTTGCATTTTGCAGCCGTATTACATTTCTTTTAATAACACATTTTTTCCCGGCGGCAATAAATTGAAATATGAGTCAGGTGACTTTTTGTTTCAATGCAGGATTTACAAGATTCTTGAAAGATGATTCTAATCTGCGATTCCAGTTACAAGGCCTTCCAACATTCAATGCAAAAGTAAGCTGAGACAACGAAAAAGTAATCGGATAATATAAACCAAACGTCCTTTGAGAACTCTTAGATACGTGACTAACGTAACCAATGTAAAAAAAAACTAAAAAAAAACTTTTCCTTTTGAGAATTTCTTCCTTGAAAAATGAGAAGTCAAGGTCAGATTTCAATCCCCAATCAGCTTTCTTCTTGAGCCTAAAAAGAGCAACGTTTGAAAAGCGAAAGGGGACAAAGGAACGTAAAAATAAGCAAGACGGCTTTAGTCTTGGCATACTCCAAAATAAGACTTTTATCAGATGGAACGCAAAAGGCTAACGAGTGTAGGATTTTCTATGAAGAAGAGAAAAAGACTAATTTAATGTAAACCAAGAAATGACGGATAAAACTAATGTCCACTTATGCGGGACTAAGAATGCTGTTAATAAGCTCCAAAGCTACAAGATATACCCCTTCACTGTTGTAACAAGAAAAGTAAAATGGCGGTCGTGCACGAATAAGCCAATCGATAGGAAATAAGTTTTCTGTAATAAGTTTTCCGTATTATTACATGTGTATATACACTACAGACACCATACAAAGAGCAAAATTAACTATCCAAAGCATTAAAACTGTAATGGAACCCTTCGCCATCCATCCTGGGAGCATCGATCGATGTTCTTCAATTGATTTTCCCGTTATTTTGTCACCAACTGAAGCAGAATAGACGGCTTGGGCAATACAGGTCTTCTTTATGAGTGGGGTCATAAAAAGTAAGAGTATCTCGTACTATAGAAATAAAATTCAACCAAGGGACTGAAAGCCCATGCCCCTTTCAACACTTTTATACGGAGGTAAAAAAATAGAAGAAAGGAAACAAGTTAAGTTTTATAATATCCCTTTTTCAGAATTCATCAACACTCCCTAAGGCCGGAGGCAAGCTATCTTCTTTTATGTATATCTGCTTCCAGCTTTCTCCTCACACACAGGAGCTTTCACTTACGATTCCTTATAGTCACATGTGAAAGTCTTCTCAATCTCGGCCCGCTTATTTTGAATTTAACGACTCTTTCCGCTCGCTCTGGTCTAGCCTAGTGCCGTACCTAATTACTCACGGAAAAATTACCTAATCTTCACATCCAAAGGCGACTATCAAACTTCTCCAGGACGAAACTTTCGCCTAACTATAATGAATTTCTGTCCAAACAACTCGTTGACTTTTCCAACGATCACTGATGCAAACACCTTTGGAACTCGCTATCGTTATTTATTTCTGACCATGGTTAGGTTTATCAAAACTAAATTTAGCTCATACCTTAAAAATCTTTATAAGGAAAACTAAATGTCTGTAGAACCATGTCCATTTCCGCCTATAAAGGTCAGTAGCCTATTGTTACCCTATCTATAATGGCGTAGACAGGGACACTTTACACAAAGGACTTCGTTTCAGAGTTCCAGAAGAGCGGAGATTCTATCGGGCTTTTTCCTCACGAAAAAGATAATAATAATAAAAATAATAAGCTATACAGGAAAACGAAATCCAGCCAACAAGTAAAACTTACCTAATTATATTTGCCCCATTACATCGCAAGTTCTCCCTAACAAACTTAAGAATCGCCTCGAACATCTTCAAGGCAATTACTTGCAAAACATCGTCGTCATACACCCTTAAACTAAGTTGATTTTAACTTCTAAGATATGTCAATCCTATCTAGTTGTTTTCCCAGTAATTTTGGCGAATGCCAAAACTGACACGTCTTTCGTTTTGTATTCTCCTTCCTCTTGAATTCCTGTATTACTGTACTCATTCTTTTAGTCCTTCTATATGAACAAAGTCCAATAAAAAAAATAGTACTCTCTGACTGCTGTTGTATGTTTTACTTCCGAGTTGGTCGTGGGACAGCGCCCGGATCAAGGAAATTCCCCGGGCTTAAAATGGCCCTGTGCACATTGGGACAGACTTTGGGCGTTTACCTTGAAACACTTTCCGGGTTGTCCGCAGGAGAGATGCATCTGCTTGTGTGCTGGCCTTAGATTACTATTATCCATAGCCCAGGTAGAACCAGCTCTACGGCAATAACAAAAGACCCAACACATTTGATACCAGCACCTAAGGCGACTCAAACTTGCTCTGACGCCAAACTATTACTTGCGCATCTTGCCTTGGCCTACTTCTCGGTTTCTCCATGCAGCCTCAAAAACTCGCAACTCTCCTTCCATTTTTAAAATATATATATATATATACAAAAATCCTGCTATAATCCAGCTATGATCTATCATATTTCTAATCCACTAACAGCCCTCAGAGGAAGGCCTTTTCTTTGGATTTTCTTCCTTTTTTTTTCTTCCAGCGTGTAATTTGCCGCCGTGTCTAAGATCCTTGAACATAATAAGTGTGACAATGCGAACGGAAACAATTGAATCACTCGGGTTGCACACTCGCCAAAATAAGCTCTGCTCAATAGAGCTTGTTACACTATTTAAAAGCTATTCACAAGCCAAACAAGCATTTGAATTTTGGCACGCGGTCCAAATTGGCGAAAAGCGACCGTAAAATTCAACAACTCATTGAACCTACTACCTACAGTACTGTACCTTCAGTAAAGAAAACAAAGCAGATTACCGACCAACGAAGAATAATTGATAAGTTGACCTTGATCAAGATCCCTTACGTTTACCCAACGAAAAGAAACACGACGGTTTCCTGGGTTCTGACTTACCCGAACCAAGGTGTACCAAGTTTACCCAGAGGAAACCCAGAGGAGGTGCTTGGCGCTCCGATGATTCCAAACGCCCGGATTCCGGGGGTAGAACGTGGGAGTCAATCCGGACATAATACGGCCGGCCGGCCTTCCTTCCTTCCGAGTGCTTGACTTTTAGCTCCCAGGAAGGACACTCGCTAACTTAGCCCTAGCCTAATTTCACACTGGCACTTTCACATCCAAAATGACTCTATCCCGACTTCTCAATTTGTGCACGTATGAAGGTTACTGTATTGCACCACAAATATTGTCTCTCTGCTGTTATTCTTCCTGAATTAAGGAATTTGCAGTCGTTTCATCATAATTCTATGCAACCATTTCCACACGGACTTGCAAACAAACAAAATAAAAACAAGTTATAAAAAGAACCGAAATGGGTTAGTAATGGTAATTGTCCAAAGTGCAACGCCAAAGTATTCACAGGGTACTTTTATTCCTATTTTTTCCCAGTGCAGGAGTGCCTTCGCGTGTGTGTGATATCACGCTATACCATTAGCGCGTCAGGTGAACTTGAAGACAAAAGCACTAAAAATTGTATAATTTATAATTATTTTAAGATTTATCACTAAAATTCGTTTAAAAATTATGATTTAAGTTCTTTTAAAACTTAATTATTAAAATTCTTTTAAAATTTACAATTATTTTGTCGGAGAAAATTAACAAAACGGAGTAATTATTAAGTGGCTGATCCATTTTCATATATTTTATTCTTTTCCTCTTCCACTCTTCTTTTCGGTGCCTGTTATGCCACAGCCACCCCCCCCCCCCCCCAACTCCTCCTTTCTTTGGTTTGCTGGTGACCTTGCCGCTTTACCTGGGATTAACCATTAAGGCGAAGGTCCTTTTTACCTTTCTTAGGTATGAACCTAGCCCGAGTGTTGCGGTGGCAAGCAGCATGTTATACGATCTGGTATAGACCTTGGGTCTTCCAGTCGAAGCTTGAATACCTGGCCGTATTGTTGTCGGAAGACGTTTAGCTAAGTGGTCAATATATTTCGTTCCGGTGGACTTTGTTACAACACTGCCCCCTTTTAAAAAAACTTATATAATATCACCACTGCGAGACAGATTTCAACTTAGTGTGTGATCAAAGCTCGAAGGTAATTTTTGCCTTCAACCGGTGCTGCTGGTCCGTGTTAATATTGCAGCCAAGTGGTGAGTGCAGTCTTGTGTTTTCACTTTCCTGCCTGCTTCCAATCTCAATTGCAAAAATAAATCCCGGTTAGAATATTTTTATTGCCCTTTTACTGAACCAATGGTAGCTGCTATAGGAGTTTTAAGCTTTATATAAGCAATTTAGTACTCTTCTGGACAAGATACAACTGGATTAAAAGTGTCGAGAGGCAGAATTAAAACGAAACCAAGAACCAAACTCACTAAAAGCATGGTACGGTCGGTCGATTCCGAAAAGCCGGGCTCCTTTAAAAAGTTGTTTGTGAAAAGTTGAAAAGCTGAAAAAAGAAAATAACTTTTACTCTCTATCACCGTGTCTGGTATAATTAGCCTGATTTTATTGGGTTTCTTTTTCGTTAACCGAAGAGAATATTCTGAATTTATGTTTTGGTTGGGCTCATTTTCCACTTTCGCTTTCATCTTTACCAGAAAAAAAACCCTTCTCTTGTTTGCCATATAGACAGGAATACTTTCACGGTGAGCTATAGAAAATCATTTGGGGTGTAATTTGCTACACTCTGGCTAAACTCTTGATCCCACAGGAGTTCAGGGTGGAGGGGAAAGGGGAGTGCAAGTGCTTCACTGGAAATCCGAATAGTCTAAGAATTCAAGAAAATCAAACGCTAATTAACGCTGAATAGATCAAAATAAAACGGACTCCAAAGGGAAAACTTTCCGTTTTTTTCCATTCTTTGGGGTACCAATTGTTACATTATGTCTTTCTCAAAACGTGGAGGGTTAACAGTTAACAATAACTATTGCTTCTATTCCCTGATTATACTATCATTCCTTTACGAACGGGTGTGAGAAACCTCTATATGGGTGACTGCCTAACTACAATGCACAATTGAGCAATTTTAACGCTATTGGCATACCATAAACAACCCCCTCTCTTCCCGCCAGCCATAGCAAGTCAAGGAAAGTGAGGAAAATCTCAGCCACAAAAAAGAAAAAACGCTTACTTTTCCTCTGCCATTTACAGTCAGAGTTTTCCGCTTCGTTTCATTAGTTTAGATATCGAAAGTTGGTCTCCTCTCTCAACCAACAACTTGCCAAGCTCCGTGCCAACCCCAGATCTCGTCGCTTTGTACCGAGATTTTGGGAATGTCCGATTTCCAATCAAATTCCTTTTTTTTTCTTTTTACCTCTTCGAACTTTTCAACGCTTGCAGTCTTGGGCAATCTGCAATAACGGCCTTGTCTATGATAAGGGCGACGCCAAGCTTTTTCTTTCGTCTCGTCAGATTTAGTTAGGTTCAAACTCTCTTATTCGAAAGTTCATTAAAATTGCGCGATAAAGGGAAAAAACACGGTATAATTAAGCGAACACCATTTGCCGACCCGATCGCGCGACCATACTCAAAAAAGAACGAAAAAAACTCGCACTTCGCCAAACCCTAACAAAGGTTGCATGGTAAGCTTCGTCTTCTACCCGCAGATACAGGTAACCTAGTTATCTACTAAAGCTGAGGGCCCCTTTCTCCTTCGGAAAGTATTCTCTGGGACGCCTTGTCCATTGCTTTTCACTCAGTTCTATTACAGACTCCAAGTTGGGCGCAACTCTCACTTTACAGTTATCGAGCCCAAGACGTTTTCCTTCCAAGTTTCCCTTCAATCCCTGGACTAAGAATTATTTGGACTAAGACCGACTTTGCAACAGACAACGAAATCCCTCGTGGAAGTGTGAAGGATCTTAACCTTACGGAACGAACCAGTGATCTTCTTAACTAAAGTTGGAAAAAACTATTGCCACGTTTTTTTAGGAATTTAGCTTAGCGAAAATGGGGACGGTTTTTTAAAAAGTTCCCATTAGGAGTCGTGTGCAATCGAGTTTTGTTTCTTGCCTATCTTCCATGGGTTCTGGAAGTCGACGCCGAAGATTAGTTGCCAGGTGAGATAGAATGGGCGCTTTAGTCCAATTTGCGGTAAGGGGAAAACGTAATTAAAAAAGTCGAAAGTTTGGGGTATCTTCTCGTTTTTTCGTGTGCTTGTTTTCGAAGACCTAGAGAGTTGAATTAGAAACTCCCTCGAGTCCTAGACACTTATAAGATCGCAAAGTGGGTTAGGAGCCCTTGAGAAACAAATTTTGGATTTTTTTCTTCGAACATTTTGGATTCAATCACCTCCGTTTTGTTTCCAGAGCCAATTTTTCACACAAAACATGCCTCAGTTTTCTTCCTACATTCCAACCATTGTCGCGTTCCCACGATCGGGTTGCTTGACCGCTTCATCTTTCACGCGAACTTAGCTTCTACAATACTGCACAATAGGTTAAGTCTTTTTCCTACGTCATAGGCCTTGGGGATTCACGTTTTGAGGCAAAAAATTGAGTCTGGAGTTGAGCCTGATACTCGACGGCCTCGAAGGTCTTTAGTGACTATAGGCAGAGACGGGGAGAACGGAATTTGTGTTCAAACTTCAAGCATGCGGCGCCACGCAAATTGTAATGTGTTATACGTGGCTCCTTGCTTGAAAAAGAGAGAGTTTGGCTAGACGCCTATTTTCTTTTGGGTCCCAAAAAACAAGTCAAGAAGACAAAAAACCTGGGCACTTCGGATGGTAAATAACAGCCTTGTTAATACGCGCTCGGTTGCGATTAGTTCTCATGATTCGCCTAACTCTAATTACCATCAATATGGCCAGTTGCAGCATGTCAACCTCCTCAAACCAAACCTGTCCGGTTGCATGTCTTATTACCTGGCTTTTCCCCCTATACTCCTCCAAACACACCACATCGCTTATCCGGCGTGGTACCGGCCATTTTCGCTTGTCCAACTTATCCCCACTGTTCTTCCCTAGAGATAACTCGGATTGAAAACGAAAGGCAGTAGTGTCACTGTGGTTTGGCCACATCCATAACTTTGCCGAAAGCCCCTGAGCCTTTTGCTTTTCGTTCTCTATTCCCATGCAATGGGGTAAACATGGCTCCATCCCTAGGCCTAAACCCTCGCGAAACCTTCCCGGTCACTGGCATCAACAATGAAAAGTAAACACAGGGTTAACGAAGGACGTTCAACCTAAATCAAACCCCTGTTGGTATAAACCAGCAGAACAACGATGATGACTATGTTCTCGGGCCATTGACCACATCGATCTAGTGGGTAGATCCTCAAGTTACAGTACATGCTCGTAACTACATCAGTCTGGCTTTTCCATCAAGGTCAACACAGATACCGGAGCTTCCTCTTGAAAAAAATTAAAAAAAAATATGGCTTTTGACCATTTAAGGATTAGCTATAGACATTTTTAAGTTTCCGAGTCAAGCACAGCTTGTCCTCTTGGACTGATACCCACCGAACCGGAACTTGTGCTAGGGTGGTTCTTCTGTAATACTCCAAGACACCTGTGTTGGCTTATACCTTTGAAGACCTTGAATATCTCGGAAAAACAATGAGACCAACCCTTCTAACACAATGGTACTGAAGGCACTGGTCATTCATTATTTTTTGTCTCCTAGTGGTAAATTTCGTATTTTATAAACCAGGTACTTCCTTGGTTCCCTACCTTTCCGGTTTTAATATTAATACGCCTAAAACTCCCTGAAACTTAAAGCTGTGCTTGTCCATAAGTTACACCAAGTTCTCTGAAACCCTTAGAAAGGGGCTTCCAGGTATTGGGCAATTGACAAGTTTCTAATGTCAACTTGGACAAACGAGTAGACGTAAAGCAGGAGAAAATACGACCAAGTTCCCCGTTCAGGGTAGTTTTAGCTAGCGCTCTAACCTTGTATTCGGGCGGGTGAACACGGAAATGATCGATGATTTTCTAGTGGGTGGGTCCGCACAACGTGCCTGCTTATACCCATGTGAGCTAGCTGAGTAGGTACCAACACACAGAACTTCTCAAACCCGGAATACCTACGAGTCCGGAACCTGTGGTATCACGACTGACCAACACGAGATCAGATATTTGATGTATTCTCAAGGCGAAAGTCGGTAATTCGATTGGAGCAAATCCTACCCATGCTACTACATTGTCAAGTCATACTGGCATTTTCAGAATGTACTAAGCAAAGGCTTGTTCCTTTGAAAAAAAATAGACAAGAAATTCCAGACCCAAATTCAATTGGCTTAAAAACCTAAGTAACGACCTTCTCCTCAACTCCTTTTCGACTCGCTTGTTGGGAAATTACGCTAGCTCATGAACAACCTAGCGGAACTTTACCTACCACGTGCAGAAGCAAAATGAACGAAACGAACAAAACATAAAACATGAAGATTCCCCCGAGTTGACGTCACATAATGACGACGGTACGAAGCGTGACTGACGTCACCAAAAACTCGCTCTTTTGGGTAATGCGTTTTTATTCAAGGCGAATTTCTTGCCTTGTCCAGCTATAAAGCTGCTAGCTCGACTAGGTTCAAGATCAGTTGCTCCTAGCGAATCAATCTTACGATGTGGTGTGTCTTGCTCAAGAAACTTTAGTTCAATCATTACGATCGTGAATTACACACGGATTAACTTAATTCTTAATTTAATTAAGCGCCTTCTCAAGTTCCTTGCGGTTACTTGTATTTTCATAAAGACAGGTTAGTGGGCCCTTTATTAATTTCTCTGTCTCCTCTCTACCTACCTTGCGTTCAAAAAGCGATCCCAGTGCTGACACGTTCTAAAAAGAAACCGAATCGAGAAAATTACATGTACTGCAACACACGACTCATGTCAGTGTCTTCAATACACGATTTTTCGAATAATTAAAATTAGCCGGTTACACTTATAAGCCTTCCGGGAGCTAGTAAGGTAGCCTACCTTGAAAGTAAGATACACGGAAGTCCAAATTCCTCCAATCTAAATTGCTCCCCCACTAAGCATAGCTTAAGTGGGTTTCGGACGTAGCAGACTACTTTTTGTTGAAGAACCTTGGGAAACCATGCGGAGGAGCATGAGTAGACTATAACACCTCGGTACCTTTTCTTGTACCCGAGGTATTACCAGAAGCGTCACGCCAAGGCACGCCATGCCGATTCCCGCTTCTTTTACACAGCTGCACTCGATGTGCCCAAACTCTAGCGTTACATTAGCACTCTTTGTATGGTCTTACTTTTTCCTGGGCTTGGAATACTAATCTAGGGATCTGTAAGTTTCCGGTTTCCTTCATCAGACCAAAAACGTAATACAGTATGTTCCTTCTCTCAATGTCTGGCTACAGTTATACTTCCAATCTAAACGTCCCAACTTCCAAGAAGTGACGTACATTTACATTATACATGTACATTGACAGTAATATTTACTCCAAGTTTCCATTATTTTAAAGCTTCAGTATAAATAATATATAAAAGTGTCCAATTTTGCTATTATTAAGAAAAGCTTCGGTATTACTAATAGTAATAAAAAACCTCGTAATCTTTGCCGTCGGCCCTGAAATGATTCCGAGGCGAAGGTTTTGTCATAGTTTTCCTTTAAATTACAAGAAATCGCTTTAAGGTTCTTATGCGAGTTGACGAATCGACTACATAGTTGATATTTCTTTTTGCAGAGGACTAATTGAGATTTCACAATGCGCGGCTGGTTCGATGCTTTTCGTCAAGACGGTGGACCTACTTTGTATGATGCCTCCAACCGTACTGCCGTAACCGGTGATATCACGACGCTTGCAATATGCGTAGCCTTTGCAACTTTGTACCTCGCCTTCCTCGTTATCTTCCCCGGTGTGCGCAAAGAGGTAAGAAAAAAGAAAAAATAACGTTTTCATGGGCCTTTTGCGTCCCACATTTTCCCATTAGTCCTTTTTTTCATACGGGGCAAAAGGTTTTACATTGTGGAGGCGTGACAGGGCGTGTGTTAATCTCACCTTTGTCTTGTGTAATCCATGAATCCATCAAAATCACGTTCTCAACCTCTTGCTCCGCATCCTACAGTCAATAAAACTCTTTTCGCATCTTTAGCAACCTACTTAAATACTCACTTACTAAAAGATTACGTTTTCAAGTTATATTTCTTTTTTTTTTCTGCAGAGGCTTACCACCTTCAGCACAGTTACCCTCTCCTTATTCGTGGGCGCTGTTATACTAGGTAAGTTAAACCCCGTGTTTTCCCCAGCTGCCAATTCTCGGTTAGATTAGTTTTGGGTTGCGGGACGGTAATTAGCGGTCAATTAGTACCAGTCTCACTTTCAGTATTGCTTGACGAGCAGCTCGGAAAACGAAAGTGACCGAGTTGACTTTTCTTTGCCTTTCTTCTTGTTGCTCATGTATTACATAAACAAAACCGTGTTGCGCGAGCGCTACTCTCCAGAACAACTTTTTCCTGCCCGCACCGCAAGGATATAGATATAAAAAAGAAAAGAAAAAAGGAACGGGCTTCCTCATTCTTGCTTGAATTTCTGCTTCAACAAGTAACTCACAAAATTAGTGCAGTAATCAAGTGGAACCATCCCAACCAACGAATGCTGGTGTCGAGCGTCAGATCCCCTTTCTCGATCTTGTAAGCTTGGTTTTCACTTTTGACAGCTCCAATGGCTTTAACTTTCAAGGGGTTTTTTGTTTTTTGATTCCTCGCTCCCAAGTCCTAACAACTGTTTACCGCCAGAACGCTACCAAGTAGAAAACGGTGTAGAAATCCATAAATACCTTGTTTATCTAATCTTCCCCATCATGTTGTATTCCAGGCCCATTACGTGCCAGTCTTGTGACATCTCTTTTCTCCCAGTTCTTACAGTACAGTTCTTTAACGAAGCCATGCCCTTCTTAAGATGCATGTCAACATCACCGTCTCATAAATTTTTCAAATAGGCATACACAGTAAATGATACAGCGACTTTCTCATTCTTTACAAACGGCGTCACGAGTTACATTCAATAAAACACGCGGTTTACCCCACATGATTGCTATGCAAATAAGCGCGAGAAATGCTGAAAGGTTAGATGGTCAACCTAGTTGGCATAGGTATTTCCATCCTATCTTGCTACCTTCGTATAACTGCCACACGGTTTTTGCAAAAGAAGTCGACGTTCTCCACGCTCTGAGTTTGCACAGTACAAAGAACTCGATTTCACTCCATGTTGCTCTCGACAACTCCCACTTGGGTAGATGATTAGAGAAGCATTTTGGGGGAGTTATTGTTACCTAACCTGGAGAACCAGGTCATGAACGGGTACACTTCTACTTGATTAAGACGCAATTTGCTTATCTTAGTAAACGCCTTAGGATAGCAAACATCCTTCAGAAAGCTTGCAAATAAGCCTCCTTAAGCCACTAACTCGCCCAATAGAGCTAGAAACACATTCCAGAGTTTCGAGGCATCGAAAAGTGGCCCAGCCAAAGTAACAAAGGAGCTTGTGCATGTAAAAAAACGTTAGCCAAAGAAAAAGGTGTTTGCAACTAAGGGGAATTTCCGCACTCGAGCACACTTTCTCTCTCGGCTGCGACGCATCACCAAGGCACTTAGAACTCCTGAAGCCCACTTGAGATGTAAGAGGAAATCGCAAAACAACGATAAAAAAAATCCGGTTATGGAGTTGGACAAGCAGTGGTGGTACCAAATGGCTGCGACATCAACGAGCTTTTACTCAATCCTAAGTTTGTAGATAGAGATAAACAAAAACAACGTGCCACCTTTTTTTCGGTAGCATAGTCCAAGCGTATTTTGCTAACAAAGATCAGTTATTCCCTAACGGATTGGTAAAAGATAACTTGTTTTGGTATTTGAAAATGCTTCCTTGAACCAAACCCTGACAAAGCTATACAATTAACTTGTCCAAGTTCAAGGTTATTCAGCTACCTGCCCCTGTTTGAGGTGCGGTAACAACAATGAACATGGACTGGACAGTGTCTAGTTGAACAAACGAAGAAAAATAAGAAGCTCGGAAACAAAGTTAATAATAGTGCCCACACCCTCGCACAGTCAAAGCGAAACGGAAAGCAGAGCAGCTGGAATGCTTCCCCTGAATCCTTGGAGCTTTTTGCAGAATTTTAGCCAGACAAGTATTCACAAAAACAAGTTTAATTTTCAAGGGCGACCGCTTTAGTGTTATTAGCTATTAGCAAGCAAAAAAGAAGAAGAAAAAAAGAAAAGAGCAACCAATATCAATGTGTGGCAAGGACACTAGCTGCACCTACACAAAATTAGAAGTAGTCGTGGGACCTGAAAAAGTTCTTTCCTTCCTTAAAAACTTAGCTAAACATGACCTATATTTTCAATGAGGAGTTGGTTCCTGGGATGGGAATAAGGGAGGTAGCTTTGTTGCTTGCCATTGTTCCTCTCTCCACCAACAAACTCACAATGAATGCAATACGGAGAAAGTCGCAGTGAAAGCTGCCGAATCTGTAGTCGCTTGACTATGTTCTCTTTCTTTCCTTTTATGTCGAAAAGGTTCCACCCACTCTATACGCTTTTGCTAATAACGGGGTAAACCGAATACTATTAAGGAAGAAAACTAGCGAGTAAAAGGCTAATTGTATGTCATTTTTACCGTTTCTAGTATGCAGCTTTGGAAGCGGCTGGCACGTAGCCGACAAGCAAATCTCAAGCGCCTACCGAGCCTTTTCCGCCGAAAAAATCCAAGCTGACCTAGGTGTCCATATCGGCCTTAAGCATGTTAACGTAACGTTAAAAAGTAAGTTGTCTCTATTTATCAAAATATAAATAAAAGTATTACTTGCTCTGTTGAGAGTATAGACAAAGCCAACTAGATGGCGTTTGGAACAAACACAACATGCTCCAGATAATTAATAATATACGATAAATTCACTTAGGTATCCGTAGTTCGAACGAGTCTGGTCGCATTGATTACAATGAGCGATTCGATTGGCGCGGTCCTGATGACATGTTGGAAGAGTATAACAAAGCTTTGAAGAAAGGTTTGCCATATCCCATCCTGACCGTAGCCGAATACTTGAGCGTCGATGAAGAAGGCTTCTGCTGGGGCAGACGGTACCGAGCAGCTGGTTATTTCAGTGGTTTGTTGTTATGGTATACACTCTGAAGTTATACAAGCCCAATTACTAACCTTTCGTACAAAAAATAGGACGTCCTTTGCTACGTGGTTGCTCATGAACTTGCTAATTATCGTGGTACCTCGTTATGGCGCGTATTTGATGGTTCTCACAGGCGGAGTGATGATTGCTTCCAATATTATCTACTATTTAATGGTTCCCCAGTATCCTCTGGTCATTCGTTTCGAAAGCGTTCTTATGACGTTTAGCTTAGGCTGGTGTTATTGGCTCGTCCTCGCCGCAGGTAAAACATTTTCATGCTCGTTTTAAGTATCACAGTGTACTAAACCAAGATGTTTTCTTTTTTAATAGGAATCCTGTGTGTTGTGGTGGGCTCAACGGTGTCCATACTAGATTTGGTCTTTCCTAACAAATTTTCTACTACGTTAGAAGTGGATTACGACACACCGTATGACCGACATATCATTATCGAAGAAAGTCACGTAACCAAGAAGAAGCCTCGTTTGGAGGAACCTCCCTCGGCTGGCCTAGGGCGTCGCATTATCCGGTAAAATATCCCTCATTTTTGGTTCAAATTTCAAATTTTTTAGCAGTTTTGGATCTATTAGATCTTTCAGTCGACTTTCTAAGCGAGGACGCGGTGCTGAGAACGAAGAAAAATTTGGAATTGACAACCCAGCCCTGGAATTGGAACCTCCCAAATCTCCATGGCGTTATCCCCACTTACCGGTCCAATCCCACGCTCCTCATCGCACGCAATCCAGGAAATCTACCAAATCAGTCAACTTTGAAAAACCCTCGATGCATCCGGATGCTACCGTCTCAAAATCCTTCGCCGTCTCGAATGAAGTATTCGGCTGCAATCGTTTGAGCGTGCCTCAACCCACCAGCATGGTGGAAGTGTGTAAACGCCAAAGCCCTAACCCAATTTTCAGCGACGACTCTTCGCTCAGCGAAGAAGAAATCGAACGCATTCCCGATCTGACCTTACACCGGAACAACTCGACCTCTTTTCAAATGCAATTCAGAGCTTCAGGAACTTCAATCATAAAGCGTCAAGACTCGCAACAATCCGAAATTAGACAGGTTTCCTCGCGGCTCTCCAAACAAAGTTCACAAACGTCCTTAAGAATTCGGGGACCCGAGAAGGAAGTAGAAGTGGCAGATCCTGACCGGATCGAACGCGAAAAGCAATACGGACAAAGTTGGGAAGAGCCTCAGGCCCAGGTCCAGACTGCAGCTCATAAAATGGCTTCTCGCACTACTTCAAACTCATCGAATCGCCAGACCGTGAGTGTAAGTGGACACTCGACACCTCACCGAAAGATTTCCAATGATCCCAGTAGCGACCGGGAGTCAGCTGACAGCGCCACCGAGTCCTGGGACGTTCCTTCCCAAGGATCAGGTCTAGCTACCTTATCTGCTCGACTTTCTGCTGCCATGGAAGCCGATCGACGTGGAAGGTATGCATGACTATAACTAATTGATACAAATTTTAAACCTTTCCTTTTGCTGTCTTTAGAAGGTCATCTGGCGATGAGACAGAAGAAGTAGACATGTGGTGATCTTATGATAGGCGGAGTATATAAGTGATATATAGAAACCAGCTGGACTCTTTTGCTGGGCTATTAGGTGTCAAACTGTGATGACCCCTTTAGAAGAAATTTCCTATTTTCGTACGCTCTCAAAAAGAGACTTCATATAGACAGAAAAACGTGATTAAAGCCATTGGAAAGGTCCTCCGCGTAAGTGTATTTTGCCTCCTGTTCAGACACGAAACACTGGCATTGCTACACGAAGTGTGAAAATCGATTTTTATATCTACGGGCTCTGGTTTCCCGGATAATATTGCATATTATTTTGGAAAAAAACGGCAATGTTCTGGTAAAAAAGCAGGGAGTTTTTTAGGATCTATGGTAAAAAAATATAAAAATTTTGGATTCACTTTTGTATACTACCTTTTCGGCATTGTTATGGCTCGGTTCAACCATACCTGGAATTTATTTTCTAATCATACTTCAATTTTTTTCCTCCAAACTAACTCATGCTTCTTCCCCAATTGTGCATGTGTGAATAGAATGCGGTTTTGTTGGCACGATATACCACTTTTTGGTACATTGCCCAATACAAAAGACCTCGTTAAAAACCGAGTTTTATACCTACGAATAGCAGTAATTGAACAGAACAGGACGACAACGATTTCACACTTTTAAGTCTTTAAGAGCGTGGGTTGAAACGTAGTGTTTTACGCACCAAATACGACAACTTCGTAAATCGATATCTAGGACAAATCAGGAGCCATTTCAGCACATTTATCGTTCAGTTTTCCTTGTCATATACAAGAGAAACTGCAGATACTTTATTGCTACACAATACTGTCTCAAATTACAAAGGTTGTACTTACCTTAATGCAAACGTTTTTTTGCAAAGTTTTGCTTCATGGGTATTCTATTGACACAGCTAAACCGAGGACCAAAACGTATTGCATTACTGTTAACTCCAAGTTATGGTACAGCTTTGCCACTTGAATAAGAACAATCAACACATTGCGTAAGATCAGGAAGCACACGCGTCTCACATAGAAAAAATAGAAACAAAACACAATCTTCATGAACCGTCAAAAAAGTGTTTTCGGAACACCTAACAGAATTTCTTTTCCATATCTCGTGTAGATGGCAGCTTATTACAGGGTATGATTTCCAGTTTTTCGAGGCGGGAAAACGAATGGAAAGGAAACCGGTGCCGCAAAACTTACCACGAAAGCATACTGTATTTAACACAATTCGCAACATATTTTCTGGGTTTCATTAAAAAAATTATAGACTAGTAATACTATAATCGCCATGGCTTCATAACGGTTAACTAAAGAAGTAAACCGAGTTGAGTACTTCTTTCAAGTCAAATGATCCTCTCGGCGGAACCTGAGTTAAGGTATGATTTAACCGCAATTTGGTCATATCTTGCACTGAACCATCATTCGTAAATTCGCTAAGAAAAGAAAACCGAAATGGATAAATTTCTCTATGAATTAATACGTTGCTTACTGTGATCCATATCCATGCTTCGCCATCATAAACTTGGACAAATCTTCCAAAATTGGCTGCGAATGCAACGCCACAAATTGGTCTCGACATTTCTACCCCAAAACATGTTAACTGCAACCAAAAGAAACACTGTAAGAATTACTTTATTCATGGCATCAACCGAGGAAGCGTGAGTCCAAAAGCAGTCATGCACCGACGCAAAAGTGATCTCCTCTCTCTGGCAATATAAAGCCGTCAGCATCATATGACACGAGTCGAGCGAATGAATAAAATTGGGAGGAAAAGCATTACGCTGCTTCACCATATTGGGTCGCCTACAACGAAATTAACCAGTTTTAATGATCATATCCGAAAAAGATCCGAAAACTTACTCAAAACAATCATTAGCTGACTTAAGTGGTCTTTCACACCCGGGCCTATCAGCAATCTTCACTGTGCGACTGTAGGGTTGGACCACAGGCAAACCTAAGGGTGTTACCCATTCTACATTTTGTCCACAAACTTGTGATATCAATTTCGCACAATCCGTAAACCAATCCTAGTCAAACAAGTCATTTTAATACACTGCAAACTCAAATTTAATGATTTAACGTTAATAAATTGCATACCTGTATCTCTCTGGCAGAAGTAAACATTTCATGCAAGCTATGAAACGTCTTATTGACCAGGTAATGCGAAGCTTGCCACAAATGCTCTTGCGGAAGCCCAGGAAGATCTACGTAAAAGTTCGTCAGTTTTACCAATCCCTTTGCTAGCTTTAAGAAACCTTTGAGCTGCTTTGCGATTTGCAGCCGCGCTCCAAATCGGGTTACACCGTAAACGGTAGTCATGACCGTTTGCTTTATAACTTTCCGTTTGATCAAGCCTTCTAATACTTGGGCAATGAGTACGCCTTCCGTGGCTTCTCGGGCTCTTTCTCTTTCAACCTACGTAAGTGTCATCAAACATACAGGACAGATAAACGCCATCAAAAATGGCAACGCGGCACAAGGATGCCTCGAGAAAAGGACTCTTTGTACCCGACAGAAGTATGCTAGGCCCCGACACAAGGACGCATTCGAGTTTAAAAAGTCTACGCTCACTGGTTAATCGCCAACGAGTTTAGAAAGTGCTTAAGCCGTACTAAAAAATACGTCACAAGCTTAGGTTAGGCGTCCTTGTGTCGGGTACATGGAGTCCTTTTATCGAGTCGTCTTGTGTCAATTTCCCTCAAAACCTACCAAGGCTGCTACACTACTGTAAACATCTTGTGGTTCATAAGAAGGGGCCAAGTTTACAGACACGGCACCGGCCTGATCCCTACCCAGTGCTGCGTAATGTTGCAATCCATTGCAAGAACCATCTTGATGTAAAGGCAAGTGGCAAATGTACTCCTCAGGATTAGGGCTGCGCACAGCTGCTGCTACTTCCATACAAGCAGACAAGGTTTGCCAAGGCTCATCAGACTTTTTCCACCAACCACGACCCTAATTTTCCCCACCCCACGAAAAGAATCATGAACAAAACTAAACCAAAACGCTGTTGAAAACATACCTCTAATGGATTATCTGCTGAGTCAAGTATGTCTGACAAGATTGAATTGGCATACTCCAATCGGACAGTAACTGGCTCTCGTTTCTTCAGGCCAGTCAAATTGATCAAGTGAATCTTGATCAAGTGAAGACAATAAACCTTGAAAATTAACCGCAAAGTTTAAACATTTTTGAATTTTTACTTTAAGCCAGTCCAATCCTTTGTCTCCCAAAGGTTTTCCTTGAGCAAAACATAATAACGCACGGGCTAAATCAGAGCTGAGATGATTTAAATGGGGAGGGCACGGGTACACTCTTCCTCTAAAGTCCATGTTATGAGGAAACCAGAAGATTCTGTCTCGATACTAAACCAAAAATGTTTCAATAGACAGCTTCAAACTTTCAGATAAAAAAAAAAAAAAACTTACGTAATTAGCCAGCGAAAGCCTGTATAGAGAATCACACCAAAGACTGTACATCTCTGCCTTTTTTCTACGGACTAACTGCCGGTCTTTAAAGACGGCAGCTCGTTCAGCTCCACTCATCCCGGATTGCAAAATCATAGCCGGTACACATTCTGATGGTGGTTGGGCCACATCTAATTCTTTGCTGCCCTTTTTCCGGAAAATGTCTATGACTAAATCCAGAATTCTGGTATTAATTCGCCATGGGATAGACCCCAAGCAATTCAAAGCATCCAACGCTGGATATAAGCTCTGTGGAGGAGCTGCAGCTAGCCTTTGCTTCTGCTGATGCGCTTGGGGAGGCAGTCTATTTGAAATAAAATGAAATTTTAAAAAAACTTTCAGAACAATAACATTAAAATAATTCAGTTTTGCCTAATAATCTTTGCTTCGGAGAGTAAATATCCTCCAGTACGATGCGAGGTCCAAGGCAAAGGTGGTGCAAGCATGGGCAAAGACGTAGCGGGAAACACCAGTTCCTTACCAGCTGCTTCTTGCCAAAGCTTAGCCACAATGGGGTGTGGTTTCACTTCGCGATGAACTTTGGTGCCTTTAGAGCGGTACAAAATATAAAATGCTGGAGCCGTACGCCTAAAATGGGGAAGGGGGAAGGAAATTTGGACTCAAAAAGTTAAAACTGTCATGGAATCTTACTGAGAACCCTTTTTGGAAGGGCTAACATCTATCTTGAGATCGTTTAACAGTATGTTGTACAAGAAATGGCCAACTTCGCTTACCACCGCTGGGGGCCAAGGAACATCTTCAATGTCCTAAAGAAAGGTCAACATAATTCCACATAGTTTTCACATAATTTTCAATCAAGATTAATTTACTATATCAGGTCCTTCCGAGGCACTATACTGAAGTTTTTGCCATTGCTGTCTTGGATTAGAAAACAAATCTTTCTGTGGCTTCAAGTACCAATCGCAATATTCGGTATACAACCGTTGCACTTTTTCCACGACACCCGAGTCTGCTTTTGCTTTCAAATAGTACCTAAACAAAATCAAGTGTCAGCTGAGAAAAGATCTTTTAAACTATACGAACCTGTTCATAAACGCTATTCCTAAATTCCGACATAAAGAAGAAAGACTTGGACTATAGTTTTCTGATCCGGATGCAATCGTTCGTACTTCCTACGGATACGGATTATAGAATTTACAATAAGTTCCACGAATTTGTATTATGTTTTATAGGGAGAAAGTAGAATTCAACCTGCATAACGAGCTCAACATATTCCAATGAAGGTAGAGTGGCCAGGAAAGGGTAAATGTGGACCATATCTCGCCAATTCCGAGAATTATATTGGGATCTGCAAGTCGCCAAGTCGCGTTCCACTGACGTAGCAATTTTCGACCTCCACGTCCCTTCCAATTGCTCTAAGCGCTCTCTCTATTACAAGAAAAAAGAAAGAAAAAAGGAGACTAATTAGCAAACAATCAGAAACCAAGTCTGATTTAAGACAAACCGCTTTCCGGAAGTTTTCATTGCTGTTATCACGGTCATCAATTGACTCCACACACACATAACCTTTGATCTCAACTTGCACCTGTTCTTTAGATCGCACTAGCAAGTCTTTCGCCTGAATGGTACCATCACCAGCCGATTGTAACTGCAAAAGAAGTTAATAAAAGCCTGTATACGGCACATTTCTCCAAGAGAAACTAATTCAACTACCTTTTGTGTTACAGTACGATCATTCAGTTTGTTCAATAAAGCCGAGGTATAGGATGGATCTGGAGGGGCAACTTCCGGGACAAAATCCGGGATAGCTAAACGTATGCCTTGGACGACATACGTCTTTTCATCGGCTTCGAAAAAGCAGTTTTGGAATATATCATTCGGCCGAAGATTCTGTACGACACAATTAGAAAAACACTCGCCAAACCTTGTAATACACATACCGTTTTCTGCATTTCACCTAGTAAACTATTGGCGGATAGCTGGCTGTCATTTAATTTGCTTTTCTGGTTCTCCACAAGTCTACCCAAGCATTCAAAACAGGCAGCGTAAGACTGCAAATCAGGTGTGATGTCTGATTCCTTCATTAACCCCATTACGTCCCGCAACGCATGCACATTATACTATAAAAATGGTAGTTTAGCATTAAATCTTTGTAAAACACACGCCCTACTCTTTTGGCAGCACCGCGAAGAATTGTGTTATAGATTTCTAAGCCTCTGACAGCGGTTTCTTCAGTCGAATGCGTGTACTTATTTCTGTAGTAGCGCAGTGTAGACACCGCACGAGACAAATCTCCTTGTGCAATCTAAGATTTTGAAAATTAAAACTGTAATTTAGCGATGATCTAGAAAAGAATTACAGAAAGCTGCAAGTAACTTTGAAGGCCGGAAAGAAGGGACGCTTCTTTGCTTTCCTTTTCGAGTGCTATTCGAGAAATTTTGGCAGTTTTCTCTCGCATGTTTGCGGAAATGTTACTTTTGCTGCTGGGTTTCATGCTTTCTACCTCTGACCTAACCTTAGATATTATAACCTGCTAAAACTAAAATAAATATATAAGAAACATACTTTAATGAGTCATAAGGTTCGGCAATTAGCGAGACTGGAAAGCTATGCGGTTCACGTTCAAGTGTTGTAACGTGGTCATCATGGCTGTCGTGTAGCCTGGATGCTATTTCTTCCTCCAAAAGCTCAGCGTCCTCGAAGTTAGAAGCAGTTCCAGGAGACAAAATTGAGAAGCGGTCAGAAACCAACAATTCATTAATATGCTCGTCTTCTGCCTCTTCCAAGGCAACCGGTGCTAAAATAAGTGTTTAAAAACTGGTAGCCGAAATTCTAAAAGGCATCTTACGTTGCAGGTGTACACATGGTTTTTCGTAAAGCATGGGAACTTGAGCACATGAAACTGCTTTCGACAACTGCTTGGGCTTTAAGACGTTGATCTTAGTTTTGGTATGGCTTGCGCTTGTGTCGGTTACTAGAAATAAAACATATTATATGGTACTCCATTTTGGGTAATACGAATAGGTAATACCTTCTATGCACTCGGTGTATTGCGCTCTTTTCCTAGGCCGTCTTTTCTTCTTCACTTCGTTTTGTATCAAGGAACTGCTGGGATTGTGTGTGCCACTGTACGTTCGCCGAGAGAAGCTAGTAGAGTTTATATTTCCTAGAATAAAAAATGAACAAAAAACCTTAGATAGTGTACGTAAATAAGTGAGAAGTTAAGGGGATAGAAAAGGTTTCCCATTTTTATTTTATTTTTGTTACTTTCGTACGCACCTCCTCTCAATTCTTGTTTTTGCAGCTGATAGCAGTTAAGACACGCTGGCGAGTCTGAGAGAAGCCTGTGTCTTATAACTACATTTCTACCAAGCGAAAGACATAACTGTGCTTTAATTAAAAAGGACATTGAAGCCGAAAAGTGTTACATATTACGAAAAAAACACGTGCTCATAATTTCGACACAACTGTTTTGAATCAAGAAAGGTTTTACTGACGCCATCTATGGGCAAGCATTTGACTGAAACATACCCAAACTATTCCCCATGTCCATCGCAGGTCAAAATCTGTATTTTAATTTAATGCGTTATGGAAGGTGTAGCACTCATTTGCATAAGCTTTGAAAAAAAGAAGATAATTAAATTATTATGCTTTGAAGGCTTGCTTAAGTAAAGGCACAAAGTGAGGTCCGACAATTTTTCTAAAAACGAATTTATAAAAGTTCGGCTAAGCAGACGTCCACTCGCCAGATGCTGTTTGTCGTTTCTTTAGAGCGCTTTTCCGTAGCTGGAGCCACAATGCTTCGGTTTGATCCAAAGTCATATCTTTCGGGAAAGTTTTCTCCATAGGCGGAATAACGCCATGCCACGTGTCTGTGCCCAAATAACTCACCTGTAAACATCGAGTTAGAAAGATAAGTACATTTTTAGCTTTTTAGCCTTTTGTACCCTGTTATTTTTATTGATTAAGTAAATTAAGTCGATGTCACTGTTATCATCTCCGAATGGGAACAGAATTTGTTCCGCCATTTTCAGCAAACCCATATCGAGCAGAAATTGCACGACTGTTCTGAACGGAATGTATTGGTCAATAGCTGCTTCGTTTGTTGTTTCATCTCTGACACGTTGAACAGAGAGCAGACAACCCGCAAAATAAAAATAAGTTGCAATGGTCACAACCTGAGGTGATGCAAACACACAATAACAAAATATTCTAGAAATAGCTATAGTCTGATTACCTGGTTCAGTACCAAAGGCAACTTTTGTAAATGGTAGGAATAAAGTAATGCACAGTTATCGCGAATTTTAAGGATTTCCTAGAAAACACGATGACAAATTATTTTAATAAACCATTAGCAATCAACCATGTTGACGCATTATTTACCCCAAGAATTGCAACGAGTCCTTGCGGATCCTCCATTTTCTTCTTCTTATGAGTATCACTGAGGAGATTTATAGCCCATGTTGCCGGCAACCATACTTCAGGTGTCTTTTTATACGCAGCAATTTCGTCAATCGTCATATAACCTACCAGTTAAATGTAAATATGGAGGCTGTTCCGAAATTCTAACTTGGTGTTGAACCTTTCTTCAGTAAAGTTTCTGTATCCGGGTACTCTTTCCGGACAATGGGCGAAATCTCTCGTAAAAGGAAAACGCACATTAAATTCATCTGCCGCATAATTGTCTTCCGTATAAGTAATATTTCTTCATTTGTCCCCTTCATATATGCGTTCACACTAAGCATCAGCCTTTAAGTATGTTTGGTCAAACGGTTTTCTAGACAGATTTATCTAACACGGTACGTACTTATCAAACGAAGGTAAAGCCATGTACTGAACCGACCAACGGTCCGTCACCAACTTTAGGTAGAACCCCAAGATAAATGTGACCGGAACGTCTTTTACGTACTGGTCGAAATAATTGGAAACTCTTTCGAATGTTCTATTGTGCAGTACCGTTTTAAGATGGCAAAAACTTTAAAGGATTAATTGAAATTTTTACTTCTTTTGCTCAGGGTTCAACATATGGCGGTACATGGCACTGAAGAGTCCAAAGACAAGTAGAAATAGGATAAGTTCCCGGAAAATAATTTTATATAAAGATCCTCTCCATATGAGAAGCAAGCGCGAAATGCTTTGAGCACTCTTCGGATAATCGCTATCGACGTGAACTTTTGCCTGTTTAAAAGAGAGAAAATGCAATGCAACCGTAAACAAGATGTCAACTTTGTTGATTCACAGCTCGTATATACCCCCAAATGCTAACCAAAAAACATAAACTATTACCACACGCTTTGAGCCAGACTTGAAGCTTTATTAGACAACCACAATTTGTGCCAATACAGTATTAATGGTCCATTAGCTATAGGTTAAAGCAATTATGTGATGGGCAAGTTAACTTACCATAGCCGAAGTAGTTCACTGGCAGCTCTCTAGATAATTTGTTAGGTTAAAACTTGCAGCTTGTTTACTACCAACAAAGCCTTATTACATTGTATGCACTCAGCTGTGCGGGTTCAGATCAATAACCAGGCATCACTATGGCCCTGACAGTAAACTAGCCGAATAAAGCGATCGGGCGTCCAGCGCTCTATTTCTTCCTCATCGATACAAAAAGGAGCATAACAGAACTTGAAAAGAGCGTCTAGATGCAATGTTCAACCATGCAAGCAAATAGAGAGGCGATGCACAAATCCATGAAACGTAAAATATGTACTGTACGTCTTAAATCCCAGCCTTTGCAACTTAGTATTTCAACTGGAAATCCAGATAATTCCGCATTGTAAAAGTATTTCTATTTAATATTTGTTAATCGCTCATAGCTGATGCTCTCGTCAAATAAGGAAACTTACGTTTTCCTAATATCGAACGACCGACGTGGGGCTCGTTTTGTCCACATTTTCAATATCTGCTTTTCGCCTCTTTCGAGGGGTATGTCATCCGGAATGATATCTTCTAAGGGTAAGGGTGGTCCGCAGAGGGTTTCTGTCCCGAGGTAACTTTCACGATTGTTCTTATCAATGAGCATATTCAAGTCGAAATCATTTTCATCTTCCCCATAAGGATTCAATAAATGTTCAGCTACCTACAGCGAATCAAAATAGCAATTACATTTGCAAGTAAATTTGTGGGCATTTCACTTTCAAAAGTCCCATGTAGAAAATAAATTGTAGAACTGTCGATACAGGGATGAATATATCTACAGGAGCATCTTTCTGAGAGGATTCTTCTCCTACACGTTGACGGCCCAATAGACATGCGAGGAAAAAACTGTAGGTGACAATAGTGACGACCTAGAAAGATTTGCAAACATGTTTTCTCGAAAAGAGTAAAAGTGCAACATCGTCAAAATTAGTCTACCTGCGTGTAAACCAATGGTATATTCATCCAATCGTATTTCCATATAATGCTACACTTGTCGCGAACTTTCAAGAATTCCTATGCATTGTTATTGTAGAGCAATTAAGCCATTATTAACGGCTGCGCCTTACTTGTAAAATCATAGTGATTCCACGTGGGTCTGTCACCATTTTAGTCTTGTTTGCTTCTTCAAGTAAGCTTATGAACCATGTGGATGGAATCCAATAATCCGGCTTCCCTGCTTGCACATAGTCCAGTTCTTCCTTAGTCATGTAACCTAATTATGTTGAAATTAGTAGAATATTTAATTATGTAACGCTTTATAACCTTTCGTAACCAGGTCTTCCATCACAGGAAACCTTTTCCGAACTGACGTCGAAATCTGGCGTAGGAGAAGGATATGCATGAGATTCGCGTAACGCAATAGAGTTCGCCGAGTCAAACGAACTTCTCGGCTTATACCGGGGATGTACATATTTATACATAACATTAATCTAGACGGACTTTGGATTAAAAGCCTGCTAATAACTTCCGTGTCGATCATGTACCTTTCATAGGAAGGCAAGGTCAACCACTGAGTCCACCATCGGGTAAACACAGACGAAAGAAAGAAACCCAAGACGAACGAAAGTGGGATCATATTTAAGAATCCGCTACAGTACGCAGCGAGTCTCTGAAAATCCCTTGGAATTTTCAAATTACGTTGGAACGTCCTGTTCCATAAATTAGTGTAGCCAGTACTTACTTTTGCTGATCAGGATTCAAACCGAATCGATAAAGGGCGCTTAAAAGTCCAAAGCAAACAAGAAAAAGTATCAGGTCTCGCAGCAGCAATTTGTACAAAGAAGCTTTCCAAACGAACATCAAACGTGCAAAGCCGTAATGAGTATCGGCGCTTAGCATGTTATCCTGATTCATTTCTTCCTACAGCACAGACAAACTTGTTACTTCCTCTATATGTAGAAAAACTAAAGTTTTAACCTTCGGTGTACTCGTGACCTCAGGCAACCTTTGACCTACGAGCGGCATTCTCTGATCGATAACAGGTTTACTTTAAAGTGCAACACAATTCAAACTTCACTATTTATGTATAATTATTAAGCTCCACAGCAAGACAATTTTGTAAAGGATCACGTATCCCCAGCAGATCAGCTTGATGGGCCACTTGTTCCCCAAACTCGTACTACAGTACTAAGCCCCACAGGAAGGCATTACACGAACGATCGACGCATTGACCCTTTGCTCCTGCGATAGTTCCTTATAATGGGTCGAATGTGGCCTCCCCTCAAACATACCTGCTCGCTCAGAGAAAGAGTTACAAGCCGAACATTTTTCCAATATTAATCCAAGTTGCAGATCATTAGCAAGTACTCTACAGTCTACGTCGCAAACACTAATTCCGGTAATAGTTAACAAATCTAAATGAAACAAATATGGAAGGCTAGAACCCGGAACCAATACCCTGATGGGTCTGCATTCCATCAGTTTTTGTAGTAGAAGCACGCAACTTTACTTATCAATGAAGGGGACTATCCTGACCCACCTAAAATGCTACTTCCCGTTGCACGTAGTAAATCGCAGCACGTAAAGGTCGAACATTTTATTCGGTTACTAAGATTTTAAGGTCATCAGACATATTGATTAAAGCATTACGGATTACACAGAAGTGAACAATTCACGAATAAGTGACTCAATAACTTAACCCATAGATCCGGGTACCTTAACTTCTTCAGCCAGTGGTGTTTCAACCGTTTTAATTGAGGTACATCTTGTAATACGAATGATTTCTGAGTGATCCATGTCTTTGGGAAGGATGTCTTCCAGATGAGGTCGAATCTTACTCCAGACAGTACTTCCCAAAAACATCGCCTATTGATTATCTTAAATGAAGAAAGAGGAAAAATTGGGAAAGACATTTTACCCGATTGTTTTTGTCGTTGAGGTACACCAAATCAAAATCATTGTCGTCTTCACCGTAAGGGTGTAGGAGCTGCTCTACGACTTTCAGTAAGCCTACGTCCAACAGGAATTGGTATACGGTAAGCATAGGCAAATAGATGTCAATCGGTGCGTCTTTAAAAGAAGCCGGATTTCCCACTCGCTGTCTCCCGAACAAACAAGCCGCGAAGTACACGTACGTAGCCATGGTAACCGACTAGAGATGCAAAGGTAGAAGTTCGTGAATTAAGTAAGAACTTGAATTATGTTTTTACTTGTGTGTATGCGAGAGGGATGCTGAGCCAGTTGTAACGCCACATAACGTTACAGTTATCCCGAATCTTGAGAATCTCCTAGCAACAGAGGTGTTTACTGGCACATCATTATATAAAGTGTAGTGTTGGATTACCGTAGCAATGTTGTAGATCCCTTCCGAATCGTCAATTATACCTGTTTTTACCGAGTGGCTTAGTAGATTTATAGCCCAGGTAGCCGGTACCCAATAATCGGTGCATCCTTTTAGCGCAGCTTGTTCTGATGCAGTCATGTACCCTGTGGACGGTAGCAAAGCAATACATTGAGCAGGTCCATATAAAACCGAAATAAGTCAAATATATTTTTGTACCCTTCTTCACCAAATCCTCAAGATGTGGATACCGTTTCCGCATGACTGGAGAGATTTCTCTGAGTAGAAATAAGTACATGAGATGTGTGTGACGCAGTAATGTGCGCCGTATAAGGCCATTCTCTTCATTCTCGCCCGGAATATAAAGATTCACTACCAACGTCATTCTAAACAGTGTAATATAGTTACAGAACGGAAATGTTTTCTTGGCCGACAGCACTTGTCCATTTTAGGTAGGGTCATATAGAGGGTCCACCACCTCGTCATTCCTATGGTCACGTAAAACCCAAGAATAAAGGTCACAGGAATTTGTTCGGTGAAGTTGTCGGCGTAATTCGATAAACGTTCGAAGACTCTACAAGTCGTTAAACATTAATAGGAAAAGGAAGACCTGGAAGTAACCTTTGCTGAGAGGGATTTAAAGCCACTTGATAGACCAGACTAATAATCCAAAAGCAGCACAAGAAGGCGGCAAGTTCCCGAAAAATGACTTTGTATAAAGAGGCCTTCCATTTGAGCATGAGACGACTAAAACTTTGAGCAAGTTTGCCATCGTCTTCTCCCTGAAAAGACACACAAAAAAATGGCTGCTGGTGATATTATAGTCAGAGCACTTCAATAAGAAACCAATTTTTTTCTATTTGGTACCATTTCTTCACTGTTTACACTAATCCGATTGTAACCTTTGGTTCGGCTTCGCTTCTGTTGAGTAGTAGAATTCGACCGTCACACTAACACTGGAGTCCTTACAGTCTTTGCACTGACTCCAATCCCCGGGATCAGCGGTTCACAAGAAGACATTCAATTATTGAAGTCTGTCCGACCCCACCAAAGCAATCCATTCTCTGACCAAACAGAGCTCAAACGCGAACACGTGAACCTGATCCAATTAACTATTAACATTGCCAGCTTTTCCTTGCACGATGAAAAGTGTGAAAGGCGTTGGTTCCGAACTTCCATAGCACTAGCAACCGCTTCCCAGCGTGAAAAAAAATCTAAACCGAGGAATCGCGATTTTTGTGAAAACCTTTATAAATTCACCGAAATACAATTTGGGTCTATTCCGAGCGAAGAGTAAAAGAAAAAGTGTGCTAGGTTCTATGGGCTTATATTCGTGATTAAAACAGACGTACACTGTCCGAAACGAAACGAAATTTTGAATTCAAAACGAATTTTTTTAAGAAAACGAAAAAGCGAAGACGAAGTAATGTCCGGCAAGAACTTTAGCGCTAAGCTTCGCATATTACTGCATATGCATGTTATTCGAATGCATATTACTGCAGATAGAAATTACGTAACAAATTGTAACAAATGGTTTCTGCAGCCCACGTCTCCAATTTTAATGGCACCCATCGCTCGGCTGGAGGATTCGTAGTTCAATCTTCAAGACACGCACACAGTGTTGCCAACCACGGTGATTTCTCGCCAAAATTTGCGACTTGGGAACAAGGATTGGCGGGCAATTCAAGGCACTTAGCTATTTATTTGGCGACTTTTCGCTCCCTTATATGATAAAGATTTTTGTTTCGGAGAAAAAAGAATTCCTTCGCTTCGTCACCTTGCTGCTTTCGTTTACATTCTCTTTTCTAATTCGAGGAAATATCCGGGTGAAAGGCAAAGTAGTTCTTAAAGAGCTAAGCTCTTCAATGAAAACCCCCACATGTGAGAGGTGAATTTCCCGCATTGCTTTCATTAGAACCAGTCAAATCATCAGAAATTTAAAGGGTACTGCAGTGCAAATATGGAGAAATCACCCCAAAAAAGGTTAGGGGCTAGCCAGGTCACACTGATTGTGGTAGATACGATGTGGATACGATATTAGAATTTTGTACTATTTAAATCTTTATTTAAATGTGCATGCTGGAAAATACAATAATTTATGGCGACTTGTATCCCTTAATTTTTGGCGAGATATTGGCGACTTTGGACGAAATTTTGGTGGGCATTCATAAAAAAATTGGCAACACTGCACGCACATGTTGTCTGTGTTTGGTGTTGTTCAATTACAGTTGAAATTTTAGATCTACGGTTTCATAGTTAATAAGTTATGGCTCACAAAATAGAATCAAAAACCCGCACGGAAGACGTAAAGACGGAAGAAGATGTTACTTTTTCCAATTTGGGTCTTTCAGAACATATTTTGCGTGGTTTAACATCAGGAGGTTTTATCAAACCTTCACCGATTCAGCTCCATGCCATTCCGCTGGGAAGAATCGGACAAGGTATACTTGCTTAATCAACACCTGTACTGTTTTCCATTATTATTATTAGATCTTATGATTCAGGCCAAGTCAGGGACAGGAAAAACCTGCGTCTTTTCGGTTGTTGCCCTCGAAATGCTAGATGTAAGTTTGATGGCAAACCAAGTTCTCATCCTGGCTCCTACCCGAGAAATTGCTGTTCAGAATGCTCAGACGGTTTTGCTTATTGGCAAGTGCATTCCTGGTATGATTAGCTTTCTTGTTTCGTTTTAAGTTTATACAAAAAAGTTTCTAATAATTTTATGGAAGATCTGAAGGTCCAGTTATTTATTGGAGGCTTATCAGTCGCCGCTGACCAAGTCAAAAGTCAGAAGTGTCAAATAGCGGTTGGTACTCCTGGCAGGGTTAAACAGCTCATCAAATCAGGACAGCTGAAAACCAACTCTATTGGCCTGTTTGTCCTGGATGAAGCTGATAAACTCATGGAAGACAGCTTTATTCAAGACATTAAGTAAAAAATTGTCTGGTTGACACTTTTAATGCACAATTTACTCAGGTGCCTTCTATTCTTAGTTGGATTTTTGGCAAGTTGCCTGCAAGCAAACAAATTTTGGCATTGTCAGCTACGTACCCAGAAGCTTTGGCTAATCTGGTAACCAGATTCATGCGCAAGCCTCGCCACGTGCGCTTGGCACGAGAATCACCGTCATTAATTGGCATCCGACAGTTTGTTTGCTGCGTAGCCTATCACCCATTAGTTCAAAAAGTCTCTAAAGACAAGCTCCAGTTGCTGCATTCCATTTTGTCGAGTATTAAGTTCCAGCAATGTTTAGTCTTTTCCAACTACCAAACCAGGTAGGATATCACATGAAGGATAACAAACTAACAGCGTAACATCTATACGGCTTAGCTTTCAACTTCACATTCTTGGTTTCGTCCAAAAACAGGGCAGAAACGTTGGCAGCTCAGTTACTGAGCAAGAAATGGCCCTCGCTTTCGTTATGTGCTTGCCAAGATCAAACCAAGCGATTGCAAGCCTTATCAAGCCTCAAACAAAACGAAATTAGAATACTAGTAGCCACAGACTTGGCTGCTCGAGGCATTGACGCTCCCAACGTAGACTTGATCGTCAATTTGGAGGTACCCCGAGACCAAGCCACGTACTTACATCGTATAGGCCGGGCTGGGCGGTTCGGTTCTTTAGGCATAGCCATAACTCTAGCCAGTGAAGGCACCGAGGTCGAAGACTTAAAAAAAATATCTGTTCACGCCAACGCCCAAATCCACAGGTTACCATGGGGGACTTCCAGGACGCTAAAACGCGGGCTTGAAGAAGCACATGAGCACGGTGAGTCGCAGACAAAGCCGAACAACGTTGACTTAAATAAAAGCCCAATCGAAGAGACACCTGACATGGTTGACATGGACGTTTTTGCGCTATGGAATGATTTGGAGCCTTTGGTTGGCTTGGCACCAACATCGCATTCTACTTCAAAAGAAGCCGAGATCATTAGTGTCACCAATGTTTCGCCTTCGTCTCCCATACCGCCGGTGGGTTTAACAGAAACTTCATCACCGTCTCCAGCAAATATTTTAATGGTTGAAAATTGCCAAAACAAAGAAATATTTAATGAGAGCATACAAGAAGATGTGCGTGTTAATTTCCACGACATCGAGTCGTCGTTGGTCAAATCCGTGGAGCAATGTACTCTGCAAGACAGCTTTTCCTCGTCGTCACTTGAGAAGCCTGTAGCGTCGAAATCGGAAGCGTCTCGAAGCTCCTGCCAAATTATCGCGGCTGAGAGCTCCGGTAACGGTGACGAAATGGATCGTGGTCAATCGGTCACATTCGCACGTGCACCCACGCAAGTTGGGAGATATCAGACGCCTCAGACTTCGTCTTATCATCCATCTTTCAATAGCCCTCTCGTCGCTTGTTACCCGAACTGTCAACAATACGCTGATTATCATCGGAATTATCTCGCCTGGATCAAAGCCCAGCGACAGTACATTGAAACCTTTTATTATACCCAGTATTTATGCCCACGGCCAGCAAGAAGTTTTGAACAATAATATACCATTTTTGCCATTTCTGCGAATAAAATTTCTTTTCTATGAAAAAATATTTCAAAATTCCCTTTCTATGAAATGCTCGGTAACGTGACTGGAATTATCAGTACAGAAAAATATCTTTCCAGGAGTCGGTACAGAGCACTGTCTACAACCCTTAAATGCAGTATCATTTATACAATATAATTTATTACCCTTGTCTGTGTTACATCCACTGAACAGCCAGAAATGTACGCCATATAAGTACAGGAAGGTCCTGTTACAGTTTTTGTTAGTGTTTTGTAGCCCAGACCACCCGAACTGGTGTTGACAGGCTGTATTTGTAAGCCGTGTAATTCCTGGTAGCTTCTCGTCCAATGTTGAATGAGAAGGCATCTGTAGTTTGCAACGTAATATCTTGCTCTTTTTGGGGGGGTTTGGGGTCATCCCCCTTAACTATTGGATGTTTGGGACCTTGGCATTGTTCCTGTATAAAGTTGTTGGGCATTGGAGAATAGAAAGGAACAAAAATACAACCACTTGGCTCCAATTGCCAGAAAAAAACGAAACAGATATTTTAGATCCGTAGCAATCTCTATGGTTGGAACGCCCTCCGCACAAACGAAGGCAACCCATAATCCACAAACTTGGTTCGGAAGTGAATATACCCCCCTCCAATCATTCCGCCAAGGCCTTTCCACAGAGCAGAGTTTAAATAGCATTGCCCAGGTTTCGTATTCAAGGTCGAGATATGGTTTACGGTGCGAATTTGAGCTTTACCAGGCGACCATACGAGCTAACGAACAGCTTCTGTGTATACAAGGTAAATTGCTCTGGAATTTGAAATTTTGCGTGCAATTTTTTGTTGTTTTCGTTCAGAAAATCAGAAGTCAAGGAGGACCCTGAAGTTATTTGTGGTTGCGCGTCAGCCAGGAAACACGTCATTACAACGTATTAACGGCATCATTACAATTATTTGTCCTCATTGCTCGTTGCTTTTCGACTTCCTCTTGTTGACGTACTTTCGTAAAGGATTTAATGGATAGTTTAAGTAGGTGTAATATAATAAGCCTACATCAAAGGACTTTTATGGGACGATATGCGGGGCCGATGGTTGTATTATATGGTGTGGAAGTTGTGCCCATGCAAATTTTGTGGCTATCCTGTGGCACATCTTATAAATGTTCGTTGTACTGGCTTCCCGGTTTCAGTCGGGATTGGCGACCGGGCAAGCTTGCGTTTGGATCAAGTGATCTCAGGTAGGGTTTCATCCATATAGCGCTTATACTGAATTTGCTACATAAAACTGTTTCGACTACAGTTTCTTTTAGTGAGTGAATTATTCCCTTGAAGTTAAAACGTCTCAGGGGCGCTCTTAATCCACTTGACGTGATTTTCCAAATTTTCTTTCTGAATTGTCGGTGTTACGAAGTGACGGATTGGACTGTATGTAAAACTTCGGTATTCAAGTTTTAAGTATTTGAAATGGTCTGTTTTTCGCAAAGACAAAATAATGGAACGATTTTCGCGTTCAAGTTTTGATAACGGGACGCTTCGAGTGCCATAAAGCGAAGATGAAATAATTGTGTAGTCAGTAACGATAATTGAGATAGTTGTCTGTTATAACGCCTTAGTTTTTATCGGTGGCAAAAGCAGTGGGGGAATTTTAACAACTTTCCTTGTCACGCTACTTATCACGATCTGATATCGAGTATCTAAAATGGGAGGAGGTGGCAAGCTAAGCGGAGGTCGTAATTTTCATTTTCTGTAGAACTGACGGCAGGCGCATTTATTGTGTGGGTGGGTGTATTTACGAGACCCATTTCCACCTTTTCCCTCTATATTTACAAACTAGAAGCCCTAAAGCCACTTCTTATGTTGCATAAAAGGAATCCTAAAAATGTAGATAATTCACATGAAAAAAGACACAAGGGAAGACTAAGTATAATCTTTGTCGGGCTGGGAATTCTTACACATTTAATTATGGCGTGTTATGGACAGGAAAGAATAAAAGCGTGTGTTTGAGTTTCGCTTTATCTTATGGGTATTGTCCGTCAACATCCATTAAAGCATGTTCAAACTTTCACCGTAAACTTTTTTCTTTCTCTCTTTTTCGCTAAAAAAAGCTTTCAAATCCCGGACGTGACGTCAAATGTTTTATTCAGAGTTGAAAAAACAAAACAAAAAACTCTTCCCTCGTGAATTCACTTGATGCTTTGTAATTGAATATGAAGTCGATATAGGCCCACCTTGCGAGCTCAAGGGCAGTGACTCAAAGTCTAGACGTTAGTTACAATCATGTATAATGGAAAACGTTAAGACTCGTGGAACTATTGTGTGCAAAAATGAGCAGTTTGGTGACAAGGCGGTACTCGTTGTATTAATAAATATAGCCTTGGGTCAAAGGTTTCGAGAGGCCCACACCTCAGTTTTCCATTCGTATGAATACGCAGCCTCTTCTCTCAGTAGAACGTACTGTAACAGGGGTATAATAATTTTTCTGGGGTTAGGTATCCGAAAATCGTTTTTCTTTTTTTACGACCATGAAGTATCATCACTGCTGGATTCTTGCCCTATCCATTCTTGGATTAAGCGCATCGTTCAGCGAAGCCGCTTGGCCTCATGATTATGCAGATCTGCCTGGGCCTTATTGTTCCAGTCGCTATGCCAGCGGACAATGTTGCCCAGGAAGGATTGATTCGTGTTCGGTACCCATCCTAGGTACCACTTGCTACTGCGATGACTTTTGCGAACGGCGAGACAATCCAGACTGCTGTCCGGATTACTGGTATATTATTACTTCCAAATAACTCACGTATACCTTCAAATAATTAAGCGCAACTAATGCTGAAACTTTTGGCTGATTGCAGGCCGGTATGTATGGGCATTACACCTGCACCTGGACCAAGCAACGAAACAAGTAATTATACCGCCTCGCTTGTACCTGAACGATGTTTAATTTAGCACGGTAAACAATTGTGGTTTAATTGGCAGGTTGTTACCACAACGGAAATTACGTTGGGTACGGTCAGAGCATCAAGATTAACTGCAACGTTTGGTATGCTAATACTTCCTTTGTTTGATATCAGCGCTCGCAATTTGTTGCAGTTGCAATTATAAGTGTGGGCGCTAAGTATAATGACCTTTTTTCTTCCATTTATAGTGAATGCCGACAAGTGCCAGGAACCTTTGGCAAAACAGAATTGTTCTGCACCCAGGATTTATGCCTCATTCAGCCCGACGTCATCGAAAGCGTAAATAATGGACGCCTTACCTGGGTAGCTTCGAATTATTCAGAATTCTGGGGACGCAAGCTTAGCGAAGGACTTATGCGTATGGGTACTCTGGAACCGGAGCGTTACGTAAGAAAAAAAAAATTGCACTGTCTCTTTCAGCATCGTCTATTGACATAAAAGAGAACTGACAAGTTTTGCGGTTATTTTACCATTAGGTAGCGGCTATGTACCCCATTAAGCAACACTACGACGCTTCGCGTTTGCCGCGTAGTTTCGACGCGCGTCAGCAATGGCCCGGACACATTCAAGACATTCGGGATCAGGGATGGTATGTATTTATGTAAAATAGCTCGCCTTACAACATAAAACTGTGACAGGCTGTCAAGTTAACATTGCTTTCAACTTCCACTCTGGTATTTTGGTCTGACTTTCACAATTATTAGTTTGGTTTTGGTTTTGTGGGGCATGTTGTTTTGTGAGAAGTTGAATGTTAAGCGAGGCCATGGACCTTTTTTTAAGTGTTACACATTCACTTCCAGTTCTAAAAGCATTGTTTGCATATAGGTGTGCTTCCTCTTGGGCTTTTTCGACTGTAGCTGTTGCTGCAGATCGTTTAGCTCTTCAAACGAAAGGTCGTGACGTCTATAGCTTCTCAGCACAGAATCTTATCTCGTGCAACAATCGGGGCCAGCAAGGCTGTAATGGAGGGCATTTGGATCGAGCCTGGAACCACATGCGTCGTATAGGGTACGCACAACTTAACAAAAAAAGAACTTTAAAATTTGCAATTTATGCTAATCACGCCATATTTACGGCTTATTTGTATATAGTGTGGTTAACGAGGAATGTTACCCGTATTCGAGCGGTTCTACGGGGGTCGTGGAAGGATGTCGCGTTCCTCGTCGTGCAACCCTGCTTACCATGCGTTGTGTTTTACCTCATCGAAAACCTAACGATCCTTTCGGGCGCACTCCACCAAAGGATTTGTTTAAAACCCCGCCTGCGTACCGTGTAGCTCCCAAAGAAGAAGACATCATGAACGAGATTTACACCCGTGGACCTGTTCAAGGTTAAAAGCTTTTAACCTTTTAGATACTATGATGATTTCTTGGCTTGACATGATCACAAGGTGGTTTATAAGGGTCTAAAACTTTTTTTTTATGACTTTACAGCAACGATGCGTGTTCATCCGGATTTCTTTATGTACCGAAGTGGAGTTTATCAGTATTCAAATTTAAGCCCAACGGAACGCACTGGCTACCATTCCGTGCGTATTCTGGGATGGGGCGAAGAGTACCATCAAGGTTATTCCACCAAGTACTGGGTAAGGAAATTTTACTGTATTAAGGCTCCCGGAATAGCTTAGCTTTCTATGCCATGATAGCATGGGGAATGGAGAAGTACTTGTACATAAATATTACAAAAGTTTTTCAGAATTATTTTACAGTCATGAAGACAATGCTATACGGAGGGCATAACAGTTTAACCTTAGCAAATTTACTAAAATTCACGAAAAAGAAACAAAATCGCAAGTCTGAAAATTATCGTGCCCTCGATATTATTTTAGTATTTTTTCTAATAAAAGTTCCTGCAAGTTGAGTACGTGGTTAATACGTTATCCTATTTGCCTTTGTATGCGCAGGAACAATGCGCGTTCATAAAAATCCATGCAAAGCCCTGCGCACCCCTGGCGGTAGCTTGGGTGTAACAAGCAAACTTCTACGGGAGCCTTATAATTTTTTCTTGTGCTTTGTAAGACCATTTAAGACACTGGGTTTATTTGAATAGTTGGTGGCGAATTCCTGGGGCGAACAATTCGGAGAAGGCGGTACATTTAAAATTGTTCGAGGAGCCAATGAAGGAGATATCGAAAAGTTCGTTTTAGCGGTTTGGGGTCATTCAGATCGTGTCCGCAAGTAATGTAAAACGTGCGCTGATTTTGTAGTGTTTTTTTAATACTAATGTTTAAGAATACTAATGTCGTATTTTCACACTATTTCTCGCAAACTATATTTTCCGAATGGACTTCACTCATTGCCAACCTAAATGTGTTCCCTTCCTTGATGTTCTCTTGGCTCGTTTGCCCTTTATATTTAGTTGCAAATATGCAATAGTTTTCTAATTAGTTTCCTCATAACCTCTAACGTTGTATTAAGCACAATATCATCCATAGTAGACAGTAATTTTCAATAGCATACATTTCTTTTTTCTTCCGTAGCGTCGATTTGTGTACGTAATATTTCAATTGCCGAGGTCTGTGCTAACGTTGCGATTGCTCACATCGAAGACAGCTCCGAGGTTTTCAGATGCACCGTAACAAATTTCTTTAGAAAATCTTTCGCCTGCGAATTGAAATGTCAAGAGGTCTTCGGACCCTTTTAGCGCTAACATGATGGAAGCTCCGTTTTTTGAAATCTGACAGGCTGTTATCGGCCAGTCGGGTGTGTACGAAGCAACACAATGGCCTAAAAAATACATTTGTTATATTTTAACAGCATGGATTTAGTAGCAAAGCATATGCAAAGTACCTATTTTCAAATCCCATAATCGTATAGAACAATCGACACATTTGGAATCTCGTGATAACAACAAAGTGCCAGTACCATCCAAACAAAGTACATCGGCAGGAGCAATATGGCCTGTCAAACTCCAACGACAATTACCTAAAATCCACGAGAATTTTAGAATAAATAAACATTACACGAAATGGTGTAATGTCACCTCAATCTTGGCTTACCCGTAATGAGATCCCAGACAACAATGGTTGAATCCTCAAGACTGCAAACCACGCAGGTATGCTGGCAAGCCATAGCTACTGCAATGGTATTGACACCTTTTTTCCATTTCCGAAACAGCGTTCCGTTTTGCAAATCATAAACGACGATAAAGTTCGGATCGAACGAATCCATTTCCTAGAAAGATGTTGAATGATTCCCAGTTTGAGACGGAATTACGGTTCTACCTTGCAGCTACAGCAAACGTAGTTGCCATCTTTCGTCATTGCACTGAGATTGGTTTGAAATTCGTGGTGTGGCATTCGCAGATCATACAACAGTTTACGTGCAGCAAGGTCCCAGACTAGTAAGGAACACGGTTTGCGGGTTTCGTCTCCACAGACCAGAATTCGACCGTTTTCCGAAACTAGCAGTGAATTGAGGAAACGGTCTTCGCCCACTTTGAACGTCGTTACACAGTCTCCGTTCTCTACATTGATCAAGTTGACGTACATTCGATTGCGTGCCAATGTGACTACGTGATGGTCGTCGTGGGGTCCAAACAGGGGCAATTTCTGGTTCATGATTCCCTTGAACTTTAAGAGTTCAGCTCCGTTATCTAGACTGTACAACTCCAGTTTTCGTCCGCTGAGAACCAAACACCGGCATTCAGTCATGGGCAAGAGTTTAACGGGCTGGTTCAGCCCCAGTAACGTTCGAATGGGTTTGGCTTGACCCCATTCTCTCACGCTGACCTCGCTGTTTTTGGAAGAGAGAACGAGCACGACGGAATCATTGTCCGGTACGCGGTAGATCTCGTCGTAGCACACCTGACCACCCGTATTATGCCCTGCTAAGGCTTCGCAACGTGGAATCAACGACGAAATGGGTGAGTTTAGTGCCGCTTCATAGAGATTTCGAAGAGTTTGTTGCGTTTCCGCTTGTAAATTCTTATCCACGTCTGCTCCAATCCGTTGTACCAGTTGGACGCAGATTTGGCGAGCATCGAAGCTCAAAGCGAAAGTAGCCGGCGATAACCTTTGTATGAGTATCTCTGCGCTTTCTTTACGCTCAGTTGAGTAGTTCGCCAGAGCACTCAGGTCTTCCAAAACCTTGCAATGAAACACTTTTGCTTATCTAGAAGTGATTTCATTTCAATAGTGTATATTACTTGATGTAAGCCGGAGCTCACTGTTTTGGCAAATATCCATTCAAATTGGAAGAGCGATTCGGGGTCATGGCCAAGTTGCATTTTGTGGTGAGGAATCTCGTCGAAAACTCGGCGATAAAGACGGATACTGGGATGGAATTCCGCTACGGCTTTGTAAAACCCGGGCAGATTTTGTTCAATGGCATTCCATTTATTCTTTATAAGGAGGAAACGTGAGTTCATGTACACACGTTCCAATTGGCTCAATCATTTACTTGGAAGTACTCGTACCACAATGTATGGCTCCACCGTTTTAAATCATTCGTACCATACCGAGCTTGTACACTTTCTCGCATTGAAATATCTCTCCAAGAAGAAAGGGACATGCCTCCCACTAGTTTCCGCCGGATAAATGGGGCCAAATTGTTTAGAAGTTGCCTACTAGGTGGCACTTCTACCTCGTTTCCGGTATAAATTAGAGTCAAGTTAAATCCGTCGTGTGCTGCAGCAGTCAAATTTACCTAGTTCTGCTTTCGCCAAAATATCTGTGATTTCGTGATCCGCTACACCAAATCGTGTCGCTTGGAATAGCATTAATGTCTTCTTGACAACGTTTTCTCCTAATTGAATTTCCAAATCGTTTAACATGGCTTGCAGTAAACTTGGAGCTGAGGATGCTTGGCCTTGGGACAAGTCAAAGGCAAGCGCCATTTCGGCTTCGGAAGACTCGCACGCTTGTACGCCACACGTTGCCCAGTTTGAACATTGGGTAGCTCTCCAAGTGAAAAGCTTATAAACCAAAACAGTGCGTTATTCTTTAATCTTTGTATGTTCTTTATGCAGGGAAAATCTACCTTGACTGTAAGTGGTAAACTACATTTATTGATGATGGTGCTTTCCATCAAGCTTTCCGGCACTGTTATGTGGCTCTGCTGTACCATACAGGACAAGAGCAAACTTTGGGCTTCAGATTTTTCCAGGCTTTCCAACTATAAGCACAAATTATACTAATTACTATGGTATCAGCAGGTAAGAACATTTGGTACTCGTAACAAACCTGGTAATATGCATGATAATAGGGTAGATGAGTCTGCAATGCAGACATGTGAGGGGAACTCTCACTGACAGTCACGACCAAACGTAAATTGTTAGCTAATTGTTGAGGCACCCAAGTCCACACATTCTCTGTGTTTTCGTCCAGTAATTGGTCTAATCCGTCTACCAGTATAACCACGGAAGTACTGTGGTTTACTTCTGTCAGGAGTTGACTTAGGACTGCTTGATAACTGTCCACGGTCTGCAAGATTATATTTACAATTTAAAATTCAAAAGGCAGACTAGTCTGCTGGAGTTAGCATAGCCTACATGAGGAACTTGGGGGACTCTGCCGGTCAAGTACAAAGAACATTGTGTAGATATGCTTTGAAGCAAGCACACTGTACTCAGACTGTCGGGAGTAAGGCCGACAAACCGGAGTGGGATGCATGCGTTCGGCAGCCAAGAAGAACAGAGTTGGGCGATTCTGGCTAACAATGTAGTTTTCCCGCTACCACGAGGCCCATACACTACCATAGGATAAGGGTCAGATGCCATGATATATCTGAGAAAAGAAAAATGAAAGTTTTTGGGAGTATCTAGCCAAAATTTAAGTTTGGTTTAACCTCTTGATCGACGCCAAAGAAGTTTCCCGGTTAACAGAGCTCAAAACCGCTTTCTGGCCAAAGGATATGTGCTGCGAAATCTCTTCCAGGATCCTCTTCGGTACGGAATATACGTTTTTTAAGGGGTCCTATAGAGTTGACACACAAAGGTCACTTAGTTCAAATGAAGTTGTTACGCTACGTACGCGTATTTCAGCTTCGTCGATAATTCCCCCCATTATAGGAACTATAATGGCCGCCAAATCCTGACCCAAACTGCTAGCGCATTCCGCATCATCGTGTTTGGACCATATATTCGTTTCTTTCAGTAAAGACTAACAACGAATGGCGATTAATGCTTTAGAAGGACTCAGCGGAACATGGTGTTTTTATTTTTAGAGATGGAACTTATATTCACCCTCAGTTCGCTGTGCAATGCCTTGGCCCTGCGTTTCTGTTCATTTTTACACACGGAATCCGAGCAATACTCGTCGAGCTTTGGCCTTTGTACCCAGACGCATCGGTTTGCCAACTCTTGGCTCATGCACACGGAATTATGCACCTCCTGTGGCAATTTTTAAGGCATACATAGTTTGAAAATTTCAAATAAATTAGGCTGTCTTGCCTGTTCCAAGAGCGTCGTTAAATACGTATCGCGCAATTCATTGGGGAAGACGGAAATGAGTATGTTGAGCAGCCGCAACTGGGTGCTGCTCCATATGGCTTCGCTGGCCGCCTGAGGGATGTTAGTTTAAATCAAAAAGTCTTCCACGAGTCGTTAAAACAAATGAGTCGTTACTGGTTTGCGTAGGAGTCTATAACAAGGTGGCTGTGCATGGTCATCGATAGCGTAGGATTGTTCAAGCAGTTGTCGGTCTTCCTCATGTTTACCTAGTTGGGCCAAAGCGGCCAAGAAATCTTGAGTTTCAATGCTTTGGGGTAAGATGGGTTTTCCTAGGTCTTCCGTGAAAATCAAGATAGGGATCACATATGCCGATTCAAGTTGCCGGGCTAACTCGCTCAAACAGTTTTGCGAAAGAGCAGAATCAGCTGTGGTGGAACTGATGGTATCGCAACGGAAGTCTACTAAATGCACCACAAACCCTTTTTGCTCCGCGTGTTGGGTCAATATGGGCAACAATTCCTCGCGGATAGTTTGACGCTCTCGGATAGTGTCTGAAAAATTGCAATATGAGCTTTAGTCTCAATTCTAATTTGTATATTTTAAATTGTATTTTGTATTTAATTTTGTATTTTAATGTTTGTATTTCATTTGTATATCTTACCTTGAGGATTGGCGCTGGCGATATATAGTGCAATGGTCGTGCCTCGTTCTAGAGGACGATGGCTTGGGTTGATGTGACCTGCCAACCAGCTTTTGACGCATTCCGGTACATGCCAAAGAGCATAGGGTACTACAGGCTCTTCTTTTTCTCCATTACTAGGCGGATTGGCTCCGCTAGCTACTTCAGGCTCAACTAATCGAGAGAATTTAATATTATTTATTAACGACCCGGAAATCTAGAATCTAGAAATCTGTTCATATAGGAAGTGGCTATAATCTTAAAAGGAAATCAAGAAGATCAAGATCTTCTTGAAATTTGATTTATACCTGAAGCGAAAGAATCTTCGGGTCGATTTTTGCCGTGGTGCACAGAATTAATGGATTCTTCGTCTGTAATAATTCCGCCGTTCCGGTGACTGGCAGGGGGTCCTCGACCGTCTGATTGTTTCCGGGCTTGGTGACGTCCGCGGTAGCATGGCGAACTGCATGTTAGTAAACAAAACGTAGCAAGAAAAACTCTACATTGCTGACGTAGAACGGCCAAGACGCATCGTCTCTCATGGTTACCTTTCCGAATTGGAAATGCTATCGTGGTCTTTGTTAGACTGAGCCGATGAGCAGATGCTTCCCATGCTGAGAGGAATGTAGGGAATTAAAGCTTATGCCAATTTTTGTCCCTTCTTCACTTGAAGAAAAGTGCAGTCGCCATCCCTTTCCTGTGAATTTCCCGTGAAGTGAAGCGCAAAAGAAAAGTGTGTACCTTCATGTTCATTCATCAAGCATTTTAATCGTGTTGCTTTGGCCAATACTCTGACGTCAATGTCTAGAAGTCCGAGATGCAAGCAGAAAACTTTCTTTTGACCTCTTTTAAAACAATACGTAGGGAAATTGATACGGATTAACGCTAATCGTACGTACAGTTGTTTTAGATTATAGGGCTGATTACTGGGAAAATCTCCTGTAAAACCCGTTTCGCCAGATTGAGATTGTATATAGCTATGGAAAGAGTGTACAAACCACACTTACTGGTAGGGATGATGGAAAGTTGGACAAGGATTTGGTTTGTCGATATTCGGGGAGGAGTCACTGATGTAGGCAAGTAAACTGCGTAGATTTCACTGTAATTAGTTGACAGTAAAGAGGGATTCAGTCAGTGTCAATACGACGATTTACTACACTAGAGTGGGTTTCGGAGGGGTTTGTTACAATGTACTGCCACAACGTTGTAACAACCAAGATGTCGGCGGCGGCGTCGCCTGAGCCTCAGCAGCTTCCCTGTGGATGAGCCGTCGCGAGGGAGAGAAAGGATGACTCCCATTCCTAGTAGTTCTCCCTCTCGTTTGCAGTCCCCCTTTTATCGATTGGCGCCGGTCCTATGGGGTTACTGATGATGCGGTGCATGGTTTGCTAAACCCTATTGAGCGCGGGTTATCTGAATTTTACCGGCTCGTTTGTCAATTGTTTACCTGCGCCCGGGCTTATCGTAATACTTAACGAGTGGACCGAGAATTCGTTGGCAAAAGCGGGCGTAATATTGAAATCTGCAGTATTATCGTAGTCAGTAAAAAGTAGAATTCAGGAAACGTGCTATTGTCCGACCAGGTACTGTATTTACGTAGCGTACTCAACCACACGTTATGTCTTGACTTTGGACGAGGAGCAGAGATAAATGAGGCACTTTCTATTACACCTGTGGTCCGTAAAAGCTCCTTAGATACGTTAATAATGGTGGCAGTTAGCAATTAAGGTTTCGCTATGCTAAAGTAAGACAAAAGTATGAGTACTGTATATATCCAGCCCAGTGGGTCAGGGAAACAACAGAGATCAAGTGTTTGATTGAGCGCTTTTACTTAACACTTAGTGCTAATTACATCAATTACTCGTGTCACGAATAGCATGATTATTGCCTGCCCATCTATTGGACAACGATACCGAAGCACGCGTTAGACAGCGAAAGACAAAAATAAGGATTTCCACAATGGTTACAAAGCTGGCTCCCATGTAGAGGCCCATGTTTCCACCCACGTCAGCTTGCCGTACAATAAACAGGGAGGGATTATTAACGAACTTATTTTTATTTTTGACCAATATCAACGTTCAAGTAATTTTCTTACCGAGCCATTTGAGGATACTCTCGGGGTGATTTTTTGTAAAGGTGTAAGTGAATGACGGGAAGTAAAAGTGCAAGGCAATAAGCGAACTTTCGTTCCATCCTTGCCGGTAATGTTGCTCAGCTAGTGTTATTTTAGCAGTGCTAATTTTGGCAATATAGTTGTACTCTTCGCAATCGATAATGCAGTCTGAAGAAATTCAAGAAATAGATCCTAAAAATGCTCTACAAATTAATAAAAAGTTGGAAAAATATACTGTGCCGTTCATGGTTTCTGATAAGTTGGAGCTTGTCTGGGCAAAAAAAGTCAATGATTTGGGAAGGGTAGCAAGCCTTAAACGTGTCTGAGTGAAATGATATAGTTATATAAGTTTTTATAAGATTTTAGTTGTACTGTTGGTAGGAATGGAGATCATTGAGCAGTTGAATTCTTTTTCGATGAATCGCTGAACAGCCGCCATTTTGCAGTTCAGTTTGCTATACGTGTTAAATCCAGGCACGAGGTCGAGGGCGGTGGCGTGGTATCTGTCTATGCAGCTATAAGGAGCCAGTAGGGCACCACGTAAATCTTGATTGTCAACCTTTTGTGACGCTCAAGAAATGGGAGATGAGTTCCTTATTCTTTCTTGAATGTCTTTGATTTGATTACTATGTGCAAGGATATTGGAATAGTTGCCCAGTACCCCGGCGCTACATTTAGTCCTTTATACGACAAAGCTGAGTAGGAATGCGTGTAGCTGTCCTCTATAGCGAATACTACTCCAGTTTTCATCCCCATGGATGGAGCGATGATCGAAGGGTCGAATTCTACGGACAAGGAATCAAAACATATGTTTTTCCTTTTATGGTTAACTCCACGGTGTACTGGAACCCCTTACGACGCTACAGCATGGCAAATTTTGATTCGTAAATTCTCATTCTCTGTGCAATAGAACGAAATTGCACTGTGACAGTAATGTATGGGATTTACAAATCTGCTTTACCTGCTATTTTCATTTTTAATACCGGTTTCACTAATCTTTTCCAAAGTGTTCAAGTTATGAAAATTTTAAATAAATCATTTATCAAAATCTTAAGCAGCAGGTAAAGTAGATTTTTTTATTAAGATATTTTGGGGGGGGAAATCAGTTATCTCCAGTTTCTTTTAAGTTCTTGTTTAAAGTATATGATGTTAGAATGAGAAATGGTACGATATCAGTGCCATCTGTTGACAGCAATGATCAACTATTTGCAGTACACCGTGGGGCCTTAATTTAAATACGAAACCTACCGATGGGGTCGATGTTAGTTTTAAAGTAAACAATGAAACCGGTTGATAGCGATGGTAAGATTTCCTCCATGTCAGGATCGCCCTGGGTAGTGACGCAGGCCCCAAATTCACTTAAGTGGACTTTATCGCCAAAATAAGACTTGCAGCACTCGCTCGAATTGAGACTAACAGTGAAACGGACACAACCAGCAATGATTTCTTGGCATCTAAAGTTTATCAAATGCATAAAGACAATAAGTTACGCCCCCAAACACATTATAACGGTTATTATTACTGTAGGGTAACTCGTTTTACAATTTCTGTTAAACTTCCGTGTCTAGCTGTAAGTGTTTCTAGTTCTTGATTTAATTGACGCTGTCGGTACGCGTCCGTTCGAATATTTTCAGATATAAGCGTAGCGGAGAGCGTCAAAGCGAGATACGTTGCCATCGTATCATTAATGCCCATCGCTATAGAGAATGAAGCGATTGAAGTAGGATATAATTATAAAGCTTTTTTTATTATTTATTTTAGTTGATTTTTGGGGGAGGGGATATAACCTCGTAACCGTGAATGATTGTATAGGCTAGAAGCACAGAGGTGAATGTCCGGAAATATCATTGAATCATTGATTTTCAAAACCTGGTCATGGTACACATTCCTATAGAGTAGAGATACATTGTTTATTACTATTGCTAGAGTGTTCACATCATTAAATTGGTTGAGCTAGTAATAATAATATTATTGATTAGAAAAATTACCTGTTGCCGAACGTGGTTGAAGTTATATTGCAAATCGAAACAACTAAAATAGTGACTAAAAACAATAGTAGCGTGCCCCACAGCCAGCGGTACTTGATAGGTTCATTAGGACGGATGAGTCGACCGAAACCGTGACCAGTGGTCGTGTTGCAGAAAGTTTGCAAAGTTTCCCAAATTGGGTCCTCTTGTGTGTGTTTGAAATTCAATTTGGCCTTTGTAGACTGGTCGGATGACTCCTGGGTTCCATGACATTCGGCAGAAGTGATCCAGACAGAAAATTCTCCTTCACGGTCCTTTTTCACACTAGGAAATGTTCGTGCCTTATCTCCGTTAACGTGATAGGATGGTGAGAGGGTTTCCCTAGGCATTGCAAAGGGAATATTAGGTTAACTAGACGATTCACTTTGACATGTTTAAGTTAATTAAGAGATTGAACTAGTGATGGCAGTGCGCCCCACAATATGGTTCAAAACTGACCGGAATTTCTTCGCATTTTGCCTTTTCTAGTTCCATATGGTTTACAAAGTCACTGACCGGACAGGTGTTCGTGTGTATGCGCAAAGAGTTCCACGTCTGTTGTCTAGAATGTTGCCCCTGTACCATCATTTCACTAATTACGCAACAATTTCGAAGCAACATTAATAGACGTTTCACCCTATTTTTAAGGTTTGGGATTTCAAGGAAAATCTTCCTGGTTAAACAAAAAAAAAACTTTGGGAGGGCACTACTCTAGTTATTTAGAGCAAAGCCCATTGGTTTAAAGTTTAATAGTGATAACTATGTAAAAATTAAGAACTAGAAACGTCAATAAATATCGGCCAAGAGCCTTGCTCACGCTGAATTAAAGGGGAAAAAATGCAGCGTCTGTAATACATGTATATGCACATTGTAAATATTACACATGTACATGTAATACAGCAATTGACCCAACTTATTGCCCTCAGGTGATTAGCGAAAAACTAAGAAGTACGCTTTGCAAGCTCCTACCGTACACATAAACTTGGGAGTGAGCTAAAAGTAACGTCAAATAAGACATCGATTTTCATTTACTGGATTGGCCATAAGACTGTAAGAGGATGTAGGTTACAGAACAGGTCAAGAAGTAGCAAGAAAAACAACAAATAATATTTATTATTTGGAGCTCGTAACATCCATTATTGTATCACCAACAGCACGAGTCTTGGATACCCATTTGTTGCACCAAGATGTTGACGCACTCACTAGGCAACGAAAACAAAAAATGAGGATTTCCACAACGGTTACAAAGCTGGCTCCCATGTATAGGCCCATATTTCCACCCACGTCAGCTTTGTTTGTTCAGGTATAAAGCGAGAAAAAAAAATTAGGCAAGATAGTTTGTATAGTGCTGCTGCTATAGTAATTGCCTTACATAACCATCTGAGAACACTTTCCGGATGATTTTTGGTAAATGTGTAGGTAAAGGAGGGAAAGTAAAAGTGCAAGGCTACGAGCGAGTCTTCCTTCCAACCTTTTTGGAAATGCTGTTTCGCTAATGTGATTTTGGCTGTACTAATTTTGGCTTCGTAATTGTACTCTTCGCAATCAATAATGCAATCTGGATAGTATTACCCAAAGCAAATATTTTGTTTCTAGAAAGTAATACCAAATTAGATTATTTTTTTTTACTGTCGTGTTGAAAATTTCGGATAAGGTGAAGTTTCTCTGGACTGAAAAAGTGAATGATTTGGGCAGGGTAGCAAGGGTCTAGCGTGTCTATATAAAAAGATTAGTTGCAATTAAGTGGATTTTTTTATTCTTTTTTTTCTGTCTTTTTACTGTTGGTAGGAATGGACAGCACCGAGCAATTGAATTCCTGTTCAACGAATCGCTGAATACTCCCCATTTTACAGTTCAATTTGCTGTACTTGTTAAATCCTGGTACGAGATGGAAAGCGTTGTCAGTGTGCTGATCTATGCAGCTGTAAGGGGCGAGGACAGCACCACACAAGTCTTGGTTATCGACCTGTTATAATGATCCAAAAATGAAATGAATGGATTGTAGTCGAGTCAGTCCGATCTTAGGGTTACAATGTATAGGGTTATGGTTATAGTTGCCCAGTAGCCAGGTGCTACATTAAGCCCTTTATAGGACAAAGCCGAATAGATGTGTGTGAAGGTGTCATCTATAGCAAACACTACTCCCGTTTTCATGCCCGTTGATGGAGAGATAATGGTAGGATCGAATTCTACAGAGGACATGGCAAAGAAATGAGAAGTCGTTATTCATTTCGTTGGGAATTATAAATCAGGCAACGGAACTTACCAACGCGGTCAAGATTGGTCTTGACGTAGAGGATTAAACCAGTTGCCTGTGATGGCAAATACTCAACGATGGCAGGCTGGTTATGGCTTGTTACGCAGGCCCCAAATTCGTTCAAAACCACCAGATCTCCGAAGTACGTTTCGCAGCATTCGCTTGAATTCAGGCTGACGGTAAAACGGACGCATCCCGCAATAATTTCCTGGCATCTAATAAGATGGTCAAGTGGATTATAGCGTAGATACTACATCAACTATCGTAACTGCGATGTTTTGTCCTTGAAATTCCCGGTTTAATTTGATGTTTTTACTTTTCTCCGTGCAAACCATTCCTTAAGAGTGGATTATACCTAAGCTAGACGGGACAAGTTAATGACAATTAACTTATTTTACCTAAGTGAATCACACTTAAGTGAGTCGCATAAAAACAACTCCGTTCAAGTAAAGGAGCATTAACAGTTGCTTGTTAATTAATGAGGTTGTTGCAACTCACATTAATTAACGAAGGTCAGCTCATTCCAATTTAAGACCCTTGTCACCTTAATTTTCATTAAATTAAGGGGAAGTTGACTAATAAGCAACCTTCGTCTCTTCGGAAAAAGTTTTACACAGATACAGGACGTTTGGAAAATAAACAACACGGATTTGGAAGAAAGAATTCGTTTTCGCTTAAAGAATTTTCGCTCTCCTTAAAACATAACAAATGAGCGACCCGAATAGAAGGGAAGCCCCCTCTCTACATTATTTCAATATATTTCCCCTCAAACATTAATTTTTTTTCTTGTAAAACCATTTTCACTGGCCAAAACATGCACGCAAAAACGTCCATCCTTTGCTGTTGGAAAAACTTTCGATTTAAGCTTCATTAATATGAACATTCAGTTAGTCGTCAACAATTCCCGTCTTAGCCTAGGCATTAGTATTACTGTGGAGATGTAGAGAATTCTTGAATTGCATACCATTTCCTGCAAATCCAATATTTATAAAAAAAAAATTTAAATTTAAAGTAGTTTGCTTTAATACCAAGAAGGATTTTTCATTAGTTTGATTCGCAGGCTTTTGGAGCCAATAGAGTTTTGGAACATTCCATTTACACATTAGTAAATACCGTAAAGCAGTGTGCTTGAAAACTTGTTTCAGGGATCCATGTGGGGCGATAAGTCTGCGTAATTCTTTGTCTAGCGCACGTTGTCGTCTCGCATCCCCGCGAATGCTCTGGGCTGTTAATGAAGCAGAGAGCGTCAAGGCAAGGTACGTAGCCATAGTATCGTTAATTCCAAAATCTGAAAAATAAGTATGGAATGGATCCGCAGCCTAATTAGAAAGTTAGCTCATCTAACCTCTTAACCGTGAATGGTTGAAAATGCTTGCATCACAGACATGAATATCAGGGAAAATCATCGAGTCGTTAGTCTTCAAAACCTGGTCATGGTATACGTTCCTAGTAAAGTACTTGATTTTATTTTTCATTTCATGTTATTCCCACCAACACATTTTCGATGGGCAGGAAAAGGAACAATGTCTATTTCTGACGTACCGGTCGCGGAACGTACTGAAAGTGATGTTACCAACAGAGGCAACCAAGATGGCTATCAAGAGGAATAACAGCACAGCCCATAATACTCGGCATTGGATCGGTTCATTAGGACGGGTTAAGCGGGCGAAACCGTGACCGGTGGTCGTGTCACAGAAAGTTTGTAAAGTTTCCCAAATTGGACTTGTTTTTCTTTCTGTGAAAGGCGGCGAGTCTGTTTTAAATGTTGACGACTCACGTAGTCCATTAGATTCTCTAGTAGGTGCTATCCAAATACGAAACTCTCCATCAGTCGACTTGGCCACACTCGCAGTTTGTGCCAGTCCTTTGTGGTATGCTTTAGGTATCCGTTGTTGGTGCATTTTGGTTTATATTGCACATACGAAAGAAGGGCACACTAAAGAAGTTAGCATGGCTGTACGCTAAACCTATACTTCTCGCACGTAGGATTCATTTGATGCTGGTACCACTTGATTAAGACGTAAACTGAGTACTGATTCGCTTCTGTGTTGCCTTCTGTAGTCGATTTGTCTTTTTTTTCCCTTACGAAGATTCCGTGATCTAACATGCTTAGAACAGAGTCGGTGTATCGGACACGGAATGGATATGCGCACTAAGAGCCAGCACTCGACCATAGTGAAATAACAATGATGAACCTTTCGTTCTATACTTGTAAATCTGATGTCATCCCGCATTACTACGGGGACTATTAGTAACATTAAAAAATTCAGAAAGACTTAATATTTTTCATGAATGTTATCATTCCGCCCAAAAAAAGAATATTTTCAATTAATATTGATAGAGTGCGATGCTGCAGTGCGTTATGCACCAGTTGTGATTTAATTGAATGTTTTTTAATTTATTTTTATCGCAATAGAAGTGTGAAGTGGCGCAAGACCCGTACCACCTAGTCAGCTTTTGGGAATGGGATTCAGAATTGTTTTTGTGAATGAGAATGTTCTTATTCTCCGTGTTTTTCCGTTCTACATTAGGAGTGGTACTTTTTTGTTTAATTATACTCGGTGTGAGCCGAGTACTCAGTACCGACCTTTTATTTATATGCAGCTATTTACATGCAACTATAATATACTTTGTACATCGGGAAAGCATTAGACTAGGTAGGGCGAAGGGTTTTAAGGGCTGATACTGTAAAAGTCTGGACTGCTGGGTAAACCCTTGGGTCGGTTAAAAAGATTGTGGGTTAAAATGGAGTTTATATCTGGCTAAAACACGTAGTAAAATCGCTCTTTGTTTGTTTAAGAGTCTGCAATGGAAGGAAATGTGTAGCAGGTCTTGTTTTTCGTAAACGTTGCAGGAGCACGCGGTGTCGTTTGTTTTCTTGATGCGGTGGAGATATGAGTTAGTGGGAAAATGAGTGGTACGTAGTTGGATTAAGGTTGATATTATGATTCTGTCTTGTGTTAGTTGGCAAATGCCTTTGGTCGATGGCATTATGTGCAGTCTTGTAGGGGGCAAGGTGACGCTATCCATTTTTCTTTCCATTTCCGTAAAATCAGTTCTTTTATTGCTTTTGAAGCGTTATTTGTGTCTGTTGTGTGGTTGAGTTTTTCGTTTAAATGAATTAGGTAGGAACAGGAGGCGTAGCGTTTGTGTTTTGGTTCGGGTGTTTCGCATTTTAAAGGGTTTTTGCGAGCGAACTTGAGAATTCTTCCCAATGTCATTAACTCTAGAGGGGGAATTCTAGCTTCGAATTCGAGGGATGACGTAGAAGTTGTTTTCATGGCGCCTGTAAGTAATGGTAGGCTTTTTCTATGGATCGTCCGTACCGGGGCTAAGTTTGACAGGTTGATGTTTGTCCAGGCTGGTGAGCCATAAAGAATTTTCGAGTAAAGTAGGCTTAGCACTAGAGTTCTAAGTTGATTAATTTTGAGCTTGGGGAGAATCTTGATAAGTTCCCGGAGTCTGTTCAGGACATATAGTTTCCTTCTGCTGCTAGGTTAATGGCTTGTTTTGTCCATTTTAGTTTCCAATCGTATCTAGGGCCTAAGTATAACGTACCTCTTGCTTCGGGGATATCAGGATGTATTGTCTTGGTCTCTTTTCCTGGTGAAGTGTATGAATTCTGTCTTATCCTTTGAAAAGGAGAGGCTTAAATCTTTCCCCCATTTTTCTATCGTTTTCAGACAATTTTGTAGAATTTTCACGTTGATTTTCACAGATGAGCCTGTTAATAAGAGGAGTATGTATCAACAAGATCTATATCACTTGTTGTTGGCCCAAAAGCAAAATGCCCAGTTCTGTTCTCGAGGCAGTTCTTTAGCCAATTTATTATTTGGGGGTTGAGTTTTTTTCTTTTTCGCGTTCTTTAGAAGCTTCTCATGGGCAGTGTTGTTAAAAGCTCCTTCAATGTCTAGTAAAAGCGCTGTGGTGGTTTTCCTTCGGTCGAATCCTGATACTACTGTGTCGGTAAGGTTGATCATCGCATTTTCTGTAGATCTATATTGTTGGACAGTAAATTGTTCGATTCGAGGTGCGTTTTGATTTCGATCGAGATGGCCTTTTCTAATATTTTTCCCAGGTAGGAGAGAAGAGCGATGGGTCGGAAATTTGTGTGTTGAATAGTCACTTTTTCCGGGTTTGGGGATAGGTATGATTTTTGTTTCTTTACAAGATGAGGGGGAAGTGGCTTATTTTGAGACATGCGTTGAACAGTTTGGTTACTTGTTGTCCTATTGTTGGCCAAGTGTTCTTGATTAATATTGGTTGGATGCCATCAATTCCAGCTGCCTGAAGTGGGGGTAAGTCTTTGACTAAATCAGTTAAGCGTTCGTAATTTAGTAGAGTTTTTGCAGTTTGTCTCGTTTCATGTATCGTGCAATGAGGAGCGTGCGTGTCCTGTGTTTTAGGTGGGCTAGTTTGGATTTGTGCGTCCATCATTTTTGTAGCAGGGAAGTTTAGTTTTTGCTTGTCGTTGATAAATGGTTTTTTGTAGTCATCAGTTAATTGATCCAAGGAGTTTATGTGCGTGTATGTTCGAATCTTGCGGTCTAGATTCCAAAGCAGGCGTGAGTCAGACTTTTTTGTTTGTAGTTCCCAGTCATTCTGCCTGGCTTTGTCGTCATTTGGTCGTGGTACGTTTTACCGCTCTATTGACTTACAGGAAATCACATTAGACAGTAGCCTATCCTCGTGTTGTTTTGTTACTGTGCGTGCTTACGTTATGAGCTCTTCCATGAATCTATTAAAAGTGGGAGCCGTTCGGCTAAGTTACTCTTTTTTTGTAAATACTTCTATTTAGATGAAGCCAAGCTGTAAATCCTGTTCCCGGTCATTTCTGAAAGAGAAAATTTAATTCTCATGTATGGAGCTTAAATCCGTTGCACTTATTTTAAATTAAAAGTTCTAAAAATTATTGCCTGGCACGGGTTCAGTTTGACGTACTTTTGTACCAGAATTGAGTGCGTAGACCTGAATTCTATAGCTCCTTACATTGCCTAGATGTGACTTGTTTGATTTGGCCACATCTGACTTTAGGAACCTAACCGCAGATCGCTCTCCTGGTTTTCGAGTTACAAATTGTCCGATTTTTTTTTGCAAATTGTTAACTCGACTCTTGGTGTTTTTGTGAAATAGTTCAATCTCGTGATTTTTTTAAAGCCCTAATTGAGTTACAGCTAAAAAAAATAATCCATACCTCCAACGTCGTATTGGAAGAATATTTACTCAGTTTACGCGCTTTGAGTGGGATATGAAAAATTTAGTACTGTTCAGAACAACTTGATAACTTTTTTGTTTTCTAAAAAAAGCTTCGCTAAAGAAGAAAGCATTATAATGGGTACTCAAATCGTAAAACTTTTATTTATAAGAGCTTTGTAATGTGATATAAAAGCTTTTGTTACAAAAAGCCGGCCATCGAAAGGTGCAGGTTAAAACTCGTCGTAATCGAGCGCCTTTGTTGTTTTGATTGTGTGCATTTCATAGGTTCATGGCCTGTGAATTGGAAGGTCTATTTAAACCAATTGGGGAAATCTCAAGGAGTTTCCCCAGACAATATTAGCGTAATGGGTTCTTCCTATCATTCAGGTCAATTAAAAAGAAAAGATCGTTTTTGCGTGTCTTTCTTATGGAATTCGGGTCACTTGGATCACACGCAAACATCACAAAGCAATTAGACGTTCTACAATATAACGGTTTACATGTAGGTAAACCTATACTGTGACTCTTGTTGCTGTGCGTACTCTGATTTCGTAATTAATTCAAGCAAGTCAGTAAAACAATCTGGGTAAGCCAATATTAAAATTTTCAAATTTTATTGAAATTGCTGTTATGGAAATCTAGTTAACATACTACTGGGTGTTAGGTATGGATAATATTGAATATCTGAAATCCTTTGACACGTGACGTGTGCTGAAGAAAAAATGCTTAAAACTAGCCGATTTGTATAATGAAAAACTATGTATATTGACTCGTATAACGAGCTACAGATAACAGAGTAAGAATCAAAAACCAATATAATATTGGTCACTATATGACACAAACAAAAGGGAATTAGTGCCACCCTTCCAGGTATAGTTCGCACTAAGGAACGAAATAATGCGACTACATGGGCGGCAAGGACTTCTCTTCGGGAGCATCCGCAGTAGGATGCTCGCGTAATCCTTCACTAAAGGGTCCACGATGCAACATGGAAAGCATAGCTTTCCCTTCATAATCCACGTCTAGAATACTTGGCCGAGTGTCCTAAAACGAAAAAACAAAAATTCCAACAATTAATTGTCCTATAAAATCAGGGGTTGTCACGCTCTATACAAAAAGCAAACTACTCAAGCCATGCACTACAACCAGCCAAAACGGTAACATGTTTTTGAGTAAATTATTCTAAGCTGTAAGGGTGAATACGCTTGTGACGACTGGTTTGTTAACTAAGTCTCATCCTGCGGCTCTCGCAATCCATCGCTGTGTGCTCGACGACCCAGCATCTCTAATATGGCTTTGCTTTCCGTATTTCCATCCAAAACGCTTTGTCGTACACCCTTGCAAGATGACAAGTTAAACATACATCTCACAATCTAATTATGGAATATTCTGGTAACTCCCAGTCATTGTTGATGATTTAAGTCATGTTTATGACGCATCAAACATAAAAAGTTGTACCTCCTCATCGTCTTTGTCTGGTTCAGGTCCTACAGCCCACACTTCCATTCGGTCAATTTCAAAGTCTTGCTTGGCAGACAATTGGGGACATCCGTACGTTGTACACGTAGGCGCGCACTGACCTTTGCCATATTCAGCATCTAGCCAGATACCAAAGTACTCCAACTGGCCACCCATCCCCTTTAATTTAGTTTATTTATAACGCTGATTCAAGATAACGGAACTGGTAAACCGATTATTTATTTTTTACCAGGCCATTGGGGAACGTCTGTTGTTGCACATTTAGATACTGATAGTGGTCATTATATCCCGTTGCTGGGTAAATGGCCATGCTAGGCGTTAATGCAAACAGAAAATTCGTATCCGATCCTAATCAATATATCATGAATTTGTTTAGTCCACTCTTATTTTTTTTAATTTTTGATATCTACCTCCGAAATTGGGGCCAACGGTCCAACTCTTGGAGGCAAGGCCACCAAAGACATAACCGTCTTTGTCTTTGATGAAAATCAAACTTGGACCCTTGTTCACAATATTCCCCAACAGACTAAAGAAAAGAGAAAGAATTTTATTTTCTCAAGTTTTATATAATAGCTAATTGTATAATAGTTAATTATAGACATATACCTCGAGAAGCTTTCGCCGTGTAAACGTGTTGAATGAAGCAAATGCCATTCCGTTCGGCACTCAGTGGGCAAAGCTCCATTGATGAACAGAACATCAGCAATCCCGAGCCAACTTGGGTACACTTGAGCGGGAATGCCTTTGCATTGAGGAATCATGGAAGAAATAGTGGGAGGTTGGTAGAGTTCAAACAAATGATGCGCGATGATAGCATAAATCCCAGCTAGTTGCTGGCACCGCAGAAGCCAAGTGGCCACAGCTGCGCGGTCATATTGAACATCCGGAGGAGGCACAACTCCTACAGCATCTTTAGCTGGATGTCCTTCAAACGCCAAGTCGTTGGAGAGAGCTTGAGCTAGCCGATCTATGGAATCTTCTGTTGGAGTAGTAGGACAGGCAATGTTCCACGAAGCAATTGGTCGCTCTTTGGAGTAGAGGTTAAAGTAGCTTCGGAGTAAAAGCTTCAGGAACTGTAAGAAAATGGTACGGCTTTATGCATTGTGTTACAATCATGTACAACTGCAATGTTCTGCAGGAAATTGCGTTAAAGATTTAAATATGCAAACAGCCTCACTTCTGCTGCTTCTCCCAAGGTTAGATAAAGTTTCCGGCCAGCTGCTAAGTAAACCAATTCGTTGGCTCGTTCTTCAACAGAGCCTTTGGCCAAAAGCGCTGCGCAGTGGATATAACCTTCGTATGTCACATGTTGCAATCCGCTTATTTGGCCTGTCATAAGGTCGCATAAACGCCGCGCCAACTGCTCTGTGCCAGGGGTACGTAGTATGGCCATGACATGTTTCTATTTAAAAAAAGAGAGCAAAAAATGGCCATCATGGCAAGTTTTGTGAATTTTTTTAATGAATTACCCACCTCGATTCGTTCTCTCGGGACAGACTTTTCATCTTGGGACAGAAGATGGAACGTTGCTTCCAGACGAGCTCTATCTTCAGCTGGGAATAGATGTAATTCTCGTGACAAGTCTTTGCTTTCGCCACTTCCCATCTAAAAAGTAGGAAACAAAGTCTTAATTTTTGTTTCATTATTAAGTGTAAATAAAAAATCACAAAATTTATATCCCACCCCATGTTTCAACTTATGGTGGGAATGCATTTATTAGGAGAACAAAACACAAATTGTCTCGAGTAGAGGGAAAAACTAGAAACAAGGGAGCACAGGCTATAGTTGCAGCTCTGCAACTTCACCAATCAAAGTCAGGCAGATTACTGTTTAAATAAAAGGAGTGACGTCTGGAGACTTACTTTGTATCTTTATAAAGATTAAAGCCGCATAATCGTGATAGGAAAGTGTTAAGGACGTCGTAGTCTTAGGTCTTTTCTTGTATCTTTTCCCCACGACTATTGAACGTGACGTTTATCAACAACAGACTTGGTTGCTTTGCTCTTCTCGAAGCCTGCAGGCGAAACGGAGAAGTACAATAAGATCGATACAAAGACAGTCTCAAAGAAAAGTATCGATTTGGACTAGCCCCTTTTCTAAACCCAAGTAATTTGACTAACCAGGTCCATCTTGCATTCATACTTGACCGTGTGACATTCAATTGTGAGGCTTCATTACATAGTTTGCTTTCTAGACATGCTTTCTCTTACAAAAAGCTCAGATTCCACCTACCGTTTTAGATAGAATCACCACATATGCGTGCACAACTAGACCTCCGAGTCGACTCATGGCGCCGCTATATTCCCTCCAAAATGCGCGAAAAATGCTTCTCAGGAAATCCCCGAACCTAACCTAATCTTGCCTAACATAACCCAATCTAACCAATATAGTAACACTCAATGAAGGTATTGAGTTGCACTTTGTAGGGAATTGGTACTTACCTCTGCGTCGGTTCGTGGCGCTGCTGTTCGCCTCCAAAGTGCAACGATACATGATTGTCTGAAAAGATCCCTGAACCTAGTTTAGCTTAACCTAACCAGTAGTAAAACTAAAAACATGAAACTAGTGAGTTGCATGGGGGGGGGCACTATAGCGCCATGAACCGACGCCGGACTTCGCCCAGCACAAGAAAGGCGGCATGTGTTAGATGAATGAAACTAGAGTAAAAGCACTTACGTTGAGAAAATGCTGTGGAGTCACATTTACCACTATGAACTCATCTTCCTCACTTATTAGGTTAAAAGACGGCCCACGGATCATAATTAACAGCTCGTATGACACGGAAAATCACAAAAAAACGTGGAATCCCACCCGTAACCTGAACCTAAGATGTGGGTGCAAGCTCAACTGCACGTACTCCGAGGAACCAGTTTGTTGTGTCAAGGTTGGAAAACATGCCGGTGACCTTTTTCTACAGGACAGAAACCGTCTCCAAAAGAGAAAAGGTGAATAAAAATCTTGCAAAAGGAGGGGAAAATTGAAATATCACAAACTTGATGTCTAGGCTATAAAACCAATGTATTATAAAAGGGCTTCAGGATGACTATACATGAATTGCATATAATTTGTATAGTAAACCTGCCATCACCCACGGTGTGTTGAAGTGTTGGATGGGGGGACTTGCCTGCATATATCGTATACAAGTTGGGGGGGATTATGACATTTTGGTATGAACACCGGAAGGACAGGGAACATTTTTTGCATAATAATACTGATTATCGTTTAGGTCCCTCCCTGGGTTTCCAACTCGCCTAACTCATCGCAGTTTAACTGCAAATATATATACATGTATGTATAGATACCCTTGACGGTTCAGAAAGAAAAAGAAACGGGAGAGGAAGAAAAAATGACGCAAGTTATTGCGCCATCCACTTGTCGTTTCCTCTTGACTTGACGTTTCCTCCGGTCAGAGAGATCTGCCAAGACGGTTGCTTCTTCTCGGTTGCGGAAAAAGAAACCACCAATTAGGATTACATTTCATGGTTTTATATAACTTATAGAATAAATAACCATCATAATGTCACAAATAAATAGCATATCTCATCTTCAAATGAATCTGAAAGTGAAACGCGCTCGGTACAGAAAAATGATGTGTCGTAAAGGGATGCTAGCTTTCTGCAATGCTTTCGGCTTTTAGAAGCTGGCGGCAATGCTCCACTCTCTGACGGGGACGCAAGCCTGCATAACGTAGTACGTTAAACGAGTCGGCAACGATCCCGCATTGAGTTGGTAGAACTCCACAAGCTGAAGTAAATCATAGAACTTTGTCTTGGCAGCATCTAACGTGAAACAGGGCGTGCCGTGAACTTGGTCAGTCACCTGTGTATAAACACAAGATGTAAAAATATGTCCATTCCGATTGCAATTTTAAAAATATACAAAAAGAGTACTAACGAGTTTTACCGTATTGATTTGGGTATGATAGACCTTACTCCGATGCAAATAGGACAAAACGAAAACGCCCCCCTTGCTCCTGCTTTCACGGACGACGAAAACCCTAAGGAAACAGAAAAAAAAGTCTCATTTGAGATTGACATTTGGATTACAGTGGATTCTTGCCAAACGAATGTATCTCGTCCTAATTGGCAGGAGAAAAGCCTGCTTCTGAGAAGGTACTTTACAAAGGCAAGACGAAATCAAGTTAATGCGTACCCGTCAACCATGCCGTGCTTTGTTAATAGTAGCGTGGCTTCTTCTCTTGACATGCCACTATGGAACCAGGGCTGTGTGATGTGGATACCAGCGCTTAATCCCCCCACGCCAGGAAGAACCGCTGAGGCAGACACAGACATGGGACGAGGTTTATGGTCTGTTGGAAGGGATCTGCATGGCTGGCTTTGGTGTTGCTGATTAGCATTCGTCTTGGAAAATGGTTTGCGCCGTTTCCAGACGTAACCTTCGGCCTCGGCGATGGCGGAGGCTTCTTGGGGGTCTTCTACGATCCGACCAAACCTGCCTGTGAAATCCATCGCCACACGTGACCGAACGCTCTCCTTTTGAAAAGGAAGGGTAGAAAAAAAGTATTCGTTAGGGGACCGGAGAGGCTGGTTCTAGTTGAAGAAGCTGAGGTCCAATTTCTCAATGACTTACGTGGGACACTTGGTAACTGCCGTACTCTTTCATCTTGGTGGTCGTCGCTGGTTCCTGGAGACGTGCTCGACATTGTTTGTAGCTGTCTCGGATTTTGCGTCCGTACTGTAAAGCAAACATAAGAAAGGTAATGAGCAGACGTTGATGAGCAATGATGCCGCTTGGGCTGAGAAAGAATTCCATAAAGCGAGCCACTTACTTTTGCTAATCTGATGGCTGTTAGCCAACAAAGTCGAGTGCGTTCAGATTCGCAAGCTATACAACGGATATGCGGAAATCCCCGTTTGCTGTTGGAACTTGTTCCCAGTTGGGTCCCGGTCTCCTCTACTTTAAGACAAATACCGAATTCGGTGGGTGCCTTGTACTGGTTTTTGGCGTTGACAGCGCTGTACACTTGGCATTGAGTCAAGTCCGCGTAGCACTGTAAGTGGCCCAATTCCGAGACCAGCGGGTCTTCTGTTCCCTGGAGTAAGACAAGATGATAACGACCGTAAAAATGTGTGTAAGGTGGTGCAATTGTGGGTTTACTTACGCGTACTTTCTCTTTAGAGTCTTTCTTGAATCGGTGATATTTAGCGACGTTGTGAACCTGCAAAAGTAGGTTGTGTGACGTCTTTGGTTCCAGGGCTTTCGATTTTTTATTTATATGTTGTTGTTTTTTGTTTACTTTAGAAGAGAAGTAGAGTGTTGTTTGTCGTAGAAGAAAAAACACTTTCTTCCACACTTGTTTATTGGACTCGCAAATCCACATGTACCCGTAAACCTGGGGCACTGCGTCCGGCATGGCAAGCATTTCCTATTACGAGCGGGAAGGCCCGACAGAATATCAATGAGGGCTTGCACGATTGAGAAATCTATGGAACAAAATATTTACCTGGAGCGCTAAGGCCTTGGCTAGGGCGGGAGATTCCGTCAGAAGGCCTTCGGAAGAAATATCGACCATGTCAAAGGGGAAGAATTGCTGGGGGTTGTGAAAAAACTCGTATTTTCGAAAGTCACGCCGGAATACGAAGCGCACTTCGGCCGTAGTACTTTGTTTACTACTCTGGTATACTTCGAGAATCCTCTCCTGGTCTTCCAGCGTTCGCTCTAAGCATACAAAAAGGCATTCAAATCGTCTGATGTATACCGTTTCCCAAGAATTTGCTCAGTAAAAACAAGGGTTCACGTACCTATGCCAAATTCCGGCCAGAGCTCGACTATACTCCAATGGTTGTCTTTGGTGGCGTGATTCTTTAGGGCTAATAGTTGACAAAGATCGCCGGCGCACAAATGGCTTTCAACGACCACGTTTTTGTGGCTTCCATCATCATTATAAAACGGTAACTCAACCTAAAGTCCAGAATGCGGAAACAAAATGCCCATTCGGTGAGACACTATTCGAGCGAATTTTAAGTAAAAAAAAAGTATGTTATTCAGTATCGTAGGAGTGTTTTGCTGCAGGCATGGGAGTTTCTTTAGCTGTAAAAGGCAGTATAGCCACCAAAATTACATGTTGAGATTTCAATGGATGCTCGTAGTCTATTTTTTTTTTCTTTGGAGGACGATGACCTTTGTTTTAAAACGTATCCGCAAAAAATGTTTTTGCCATTCAAACTTAGGCTTAAGATGCCCGAGGCTGTATCAAGGCGTGGCTTACGGTACTTGTTTACCGTGGCTCTATTTATTTCCCAATACGTTTATGACGTCAGACAGAAATGTAATTCTCTTTTCCGAAATCTCTTTCAAGAGTGTCTAAATTACTCGTTCGCTACGTGATGCAAACAAAAATATAGCACTGGAAATTAAATTTTTGTTAAATTTGGTAATATAAGGTTGCTTCGTGATGGTTATTGTCCTTTAAACCACGCCAAACGGTCAAACCCGCGCACAAGTTGGATGGGCCTTTTGCGTGCTATGACTTTAGCTCGCTCTTCTCCGGTCGTTGTCGGTTGTTGCCATAGCAATCCCTGCACTCTTTCATTTTTAACGCAAAGCAATAAAGATAACGGAAAAAAACAGAGGTTTTTTTCTCTTCTCCTTTCCAGGAAACTACGAAAAAACGTAAGCTTCTTTGAAGGAAATTAGCACACGGCAAAGAGCTATGCTCACACCGATATATATTTAAAAAAAAGATTGCCACACGTTCCTGACACTTTTTTTCGTCATCCAAATAGGAAAGTAAAGAACCGTAGTTGTGTCTTTGCTTACCTCTTGCTCAGGAACTGCTTCGTTATCCGAGTCTGAATCAAAGCCAGAAAGAGACAGGAAAGATTCGCCCTGTTCGCGGTAAGATGAAGGGGCGGCGGTGTGCAAGTCTTTGTTCCGCATGGTTCGATCCGAGCAGCTGGAAATGCTGGTTCTGCGGACGGTGGGAATTGCACTGCTGCTCGCACTACTGCAACTTTTGGGTACCGCCAGACGCAAGCTGTGCGTATTGAAGTTCGATGAAAAGGGCTCGTAACTCGGTTGTCGTTGTAGACAGCTGCAACTCATGGCTGAATGGCAAACACAAGGACTTGAAGCAGACCCTTCAGCCGTGCAATCTGAAATACAATCGACAGACAAGTCGTAAATCGTCAGGATCAAGCGGCTCATAGAGTGAAAGATTATCAAGAGTCAAGCGTAAAAAGATGAGTGACACTGTAACGAGGGTTTAAAAAAAATAACGAAATTTTTCCTTCTTTTTGTTTAATCCCAGGAAAATAACCCTTTTGGTAGGAGTTTCTGAGAAGGGATCTCGGGAACCGGAAGTCATTCGAAACTTTTTATTACGGTACATGAAGTTAAACAAAACAAAAGTTGGACTGCCGGTGACTGCTGTTTTTCTGAATAAGCAGCGTTATTTATTTAGCAAGCTGTCGCTAGAAACTATTTTTAGAGATCTTAAAATACAACGTTGCATAACCGATGTTTTTCGCTACAGGCAACTCGTGCGCTTACTAAGTCATATCTGACGTAACAGTCCTCTTAAGCTTTGTCTAGTGGAATACCTAGTGGTGCAGATCTCGTTTGCACTGTGCTAAGCTGAAAATTAAAGGCTGAAAAGTAAAAGTTAAGGTACGAAGTTAAGGTAAATCAACAGCGAGTTCTTTTATTGGCAAAATACCATGTAGGGTTCAGTTTAGTAAAGGCGTACTGTACGTTATATTTGCCTATTCTTTTTATGTAAAAATAGGACGGAAAGAGGTAATTTCCCATTTCCACCCTCCTTTCTGCTCCGTTGACAGTAGGCCGCTTGTTACGTCACGGTTGTCTGCCATGCTGCGCAGTTCCCTTTTACCTTTAAGCTTGAGAAACGTGACGCAACATTATTGACGCAAGCGGCGTTCGTTGGTCGCTTCTTCGCTTTAAAGCAAGAGGTGGGTAACATTGGTGTTTGAAATTGCCATACTTGCAATAAACATTAACGAATTGTGTAAGTCTTTTCAGTGTATTCTGCTGCTCTAAATATTCAACCTGCTTTAAAACGAATTATAATTATTATTAAATGGCACTCCACAAACGACTCGGACCACATTCCTGGAAATGAACGGGGGTCTTGAATGGAGTGGGTGCTGATTCACTCGATATAAGAGAATGGGAAGGGAAGAAGACCGTAGCACGTGACGCTGCATTTTTTCTTACTATTATCCTCTTACTATGACGTAGGTGCAAGACAGAGTGGGGAGTAACCTGGGGGCACATGCTAATTTTTAATTGTTTTTTTTGTAACTTAGATAAGAAATGGGTTTTTACACAGATATTTTTTACGTAGAAATAGACGCGTTACGTTTAAAATATGAACGGTGCGGGGTTCCGGGTACGCATATGTTACTGGGTTCAGGGGGACCGGGATCAAGTTTTAGAACCTGTGCACGAGGGCTATGATGCAAGAGTTCACCAAGGCGAGTTTCCAATGAATTTCGTCTTTGACTGGCAGTAAAAGACGTGGGGGGAAGGAATGCTAGAAGTTTAGTTTTACCTTCCCACATGTAGCTCGGAAGTTTTTAATCCGTCTGGAATTCAGCAAGATGACAGCTTCCACGAATGGAATGCTTGCCAGTGCCCCTAACTTGAGTTCAACGGTTCCGAGAACCCGAGTCAAAGCGTATTCACACACTGATGAAATCCCAGTCTGAAGTGTATCCTTGCAGTTGCACAATCCCACTCTGCAAGCTCAAACAACTTTGCGCGTTAAGCAAATAACAAACATATTTGGCTGGGAACTCTTTTTAATTTTTTTGTCTGTTGATAGCTTTCCTTACACTTATATAAACTTCGTGTACACTGAAGTAAAGTTTTGGGTGGGTTCAGGACTGTTTGTCAATGCAGGCTTAGATCCAGCTGCGTCTTTGCTGCCTTACGCCGTACTAGAACATAAAAGGGTCGGCGAAGGTTGATGACGCTCTCCTGCCAGGCATCGACCATGGCAGGCATGCGCGTTCACACCGTTGTTCAAAGGTTCGAAAACTCGCTTTACATCATTCGAAAAATAAGCAAAAGTTAGAAGGGCCAAACAGTGTAAAATTGGACGCGACTTTGTATCACTTTGACCTTGTCTACTTGACCTTAAATCTGAGAGACTAAATAAAGAGAGAAAGGACACATACGGACGAGACATTCAACCGTTTATGGTACGGGGAAAAGAAAGAAAACCGCAGGAAAGACCCTTTTGTGCTTGGTACAACGTAATTGCTGAATTAGAGACGCATAGTGGAGTTTTTTTTCTCTTAATCTGGCCGCCTAACCTACTTTGTGAGGAGGGCTGTAGGCCGACATCAAGGTGTTTAGCATAGAACGCGTAGGTTTGAATGCGGATAAAGGGGTGTGTCTATCCTAACTTTCACTCGTGGCGCATCTCGCAGCACTTTACGAAAATTTATGGTTTGTTTTCGTGCTTGTTTCTCCGAGACATTTGTTTTTCTGGCGGAGGCCAGAATGTTGTTATCGTCCGGGGATCATGTGTCATTCTTATAAAGCGGAACGCCTTATCAGCAGCGAGGAAAATTGTTTTGATCACCTGCTCGACTTCTGTTTGGATACTGTCGTCACGAATGATGTAATCAATGATCTAAGTCCGCTGTGAGAGTCCGCTTTTGTACATTGTTTTTCTGAATGGTCGACTAGCCCTCATCATCTGTTTGCACAAGTGGCTAAATCAACATGGAAGAAGGCGTTCGGGAAATCCGACACCGAGAATAGCAACCGAGGCACACTGACATTCCCGGCTTTTTTCTTTCTATTTTTTGGGAGGGGGAGAGTAACGTTTGCTTCCTTCTAGGACAGGGTTTCTCAAACGGTGCGCCGCGGTAGGCTTGCAGGGGCGCCGCAAAAGATTCCTATAATTTCATATGATGCAGCAGTTATATAGGGCTATGTTCTAAGGGGCGCCGCGCGAACTGGGGATATGTTCCGAGGGGCGCCGCGAACGAAAAAGTTTGAGAACCCCTGTTCTAGGACATTCTGGTATTACCATATGGTATAACTGACACCAGTGTATGGGCGTAAAGTTCAAAGCTAATTTTAGGTACTGTGTTTGCTACCGACTTCCGGCGCCGACCGCATGGTTTATAAAAAAAAGCAAATTTGTTTGTTTAGCACACGCAAAAAGAAAAAGAACTAACTGTGTAAAGATCACGCGCTTTCTGTTCTAACGACTTGTCGGAGTTATAGTGACTATGTCTATTCGCAACATGACGTCACATCTGCTCATGTTTCCATCCCCAATCCTCTTTGCATGGAAAATGAGGCATGTCACACGCTTAGATCTGACCTTTTCATGGTGTTCGAAAACACAACCTGATCACGTGATGATCCAGGTATCCAGAGAGTCGCTATTCTTGAGATAGAACGTAGAACTTGTATTAGATGGCCATGATTGAGAAATTGGTCGCCGTGCACTCTATTTTTGAGAAGCAATGTGTGTACGCGAGACCAACGTCTAGATTATTTATGACTCCGCGTTGTCTATTTTTTATTATTATTTTTCTTTATACTAGAAGACGGAAAGTTATGCTCTCGGGAGGTCAGAGACGTGTGGTTCAAGACGTGTAAGCAGACGGTGATTCCAGGAAGTCGTTGAATTCATTCTGGAAAAGATGGGTATTTGTTTTATGGTTTCCTTAGGCTGGAAAGATTCTTAAATTGCAGCAGCTGCGGAGAATGAAATTCTTTAGCGCACGAACAAATAAAGAAGTTGTTTGTACTTTTGTCTTAAACGCAATAGACGGCAATGTTCTCTTTTATTGCCTGATGACGCCAAACCACAAAATCCAGCAAAAAATACGCATGTCATGTGGCATTAATATTGTAACGAGTGTTCTCTTTTGCAACGGCTTTATTTCTATCGTTATCCAAAGCGGCTTATAGTACAATGTTCTCTTTTATTGCCTGATGACACCAAACCACAATATCCAGCAAAAAATACGCATATCATTTGGCATTAATATTGTAACGGGTGTTCTCTTTTGCAGCGGCTTTATTTCTATCGTTATCCAAAGCCTTATAGTACAATTTCCTCCCTTTTATTACCCTCAATATATAGCAAAGGAACTAATTGATCGCTACACGGACTTGGCAAATGGACCAATCACATTGCTTTTCCCTTCTTAGACCAATCATGTATTTTTGAAACCTACCTCTACGCTGAAGTATAGGGTTCTCAATACGATATCCCCTATAAATTCTCAGTCAATTAAAGCAGGTCATTCAATTAAATAACGAGCTCATTTAATTGCCTGGGAAGTTCAGTAGGAATGTCCCCACCTAGGGGTAGTAGTAGTAGGCTAGAAACGACAGGATTGGTCTAAACCACAGAAAGCAATGTGATAATGTGATTGGTCAATGTGCAAATGAAGCGATCAATAAGTTCGTTACTATACATACAAAGTCCTTACGCTCTCAAATGCTCATCAATTAACCCTAACACATCCGCGCATTCACTTCCATTTGCCAGGGCAATTTGTCTACATCGTAACAATATTAATTTAATACCCAAAACAAACTAAAATCGCTATTTGGTCTCGATTCATGTATCTTAAAGTATTTCATCTGACGCCAGATGTCGCGAAACTGCAGTACGTGATCGCGGTTTTGCCCAAGTTAAATGTTCTGCCAATTCTGCGGCGAGACGAATTCTGCTACACTGCTGAGTCAGCTGAAGCGTCAACACTTCAGCTGACTCAAACAGTGGTTCAAGCAACAAAGTCATCAAAAGATCCATGATGACTTTGATGACTTTGTTGTTTGAACCACGCAAGCAGTATTTGCACGAGCAGCTTCAAATTCGAAATGCTGTGATTGTGTGTTACTGCTAGTCTCCGGAGTTTCCCGAACTTTGTATAATGTAGGAAAGATGCTAAACAGAATCGTCAAGTACGATGAAAGATGCTAAACAGAATCATCAAATATGATGGAATAGTTACGTTCGGGCATTGTTAGTCGTACTTACCGTGTGACGCCTCAAATACTATACAGTAAACAATAACATTCCACCTAAGATGTTACTCTTGGTGAAGAGCTAGTCTATTTGACAGTGAATTGTTGCGCAACATCCGTGATTCCAATGGTGTTGCCTTTGTCCAACTCAAGGAAATATGTAGCTACAATATCGTTGTTCCAAGAATGCTTAAGTTGAATGTACGCTTAAGTTAGGAGCAGTACTGCAAAATGGACGAGCAATTCAAGCGGCCATAACTCGAATTAACGCCTCCGAATAACAAATGTGAATGCAAGCGTGTGGCCACCTAGCACCTACTCACCTCACTCCTTTGAGAAAGTACAGTAACGCACTTATTGATCACTACATGGACTTTACAAACTGAACAATCACGTTGCTTTTCAGTTTAGATCAATGCTGTTATTTGAAGCCTACTTCTACGGTTAGATGGGGTTTTCAACACGATATTCCTTCTACTTTCCCCAGTCAATTAAATAAGCAGATCATTCAATTACATAACCTGCTCGTTTAATTGACTGAGGGACTTTAAAAGGAATTTCCCTACAAGCGTAGTAGTAGGTTAGAAGTGACAGGATTGGTCTAAACAACGGACAAGCCATGTGATTGCTCAATTATTGCAAAGTCCATCTAGCGATCAGTAACTTCTGTTGTGTACAAGGAGTTGTACACCTCTTATTCAAAGAACATCGGTTCTAGTAGCAATAGACCTTGTAGGACGTGCTCCCGTTAGTCTTGTTGCACGCCGTGGGGATTTCGGGCTGATTTCGTAATGTTGGGCATCTTTGTTTTTCGAGCCTTGTATAAAACTCTCACTCGAAGGCAAGGTCTTGACGCGTAATCTGCTCTAGTGGATTTTACAGGAGGGTGTACCAGGTACGGGGTCTGTCAGTTCGTACTCTGCATAACCTAAAAAACCTTCAATCTTCCAAGTCAGGGACCAAAACCTACATACGCAGGTGTAGAACGGTAGCTTCCTGCTCTCTCTTTCTTTCACAATCATGGAAGGCGTTTTGTTATGGTGACTGTTTTTTGTAAGACAAAGCAGCGGAAAAAAGCTATGAAAACAAGTTTGGCATGCTTGTCATTCCAACACGTTGTGATGTTTGGAAAAAGCGAACCTCTTTGGATGCATGTCTTTTGTAGTTTCAGGGAGCTGAGGAATCCCCGTGCCATTGAAAATTAGATAAGTAGTTCATTTCCTTTATACACACACGAGCAGGTGGAAGTTGTTGGTGTTATGTTATGGCAGGTGTTGTGGGAAGCAAAAACACTTATGACCAAAGATGGTTGCACGTGCAAATGCGGTGCTTTTTTTCGCGTTTACGAGGCTTGGAATTGCAACATCTGCATGCTTTTGTTTCCAAGGCATTGTGGCAGGACATTTTAACAAGGCGGAAATTTGTTACTTGTATCCTTAAGCTACTACCATAACGTTGAATACAAGTGATGGTATACATGACAAAGTGAAAACATAATGTTGCCGTTTTCATGCAGCGTTATGGATTATGGTTAGCGTTATATGGCTATGGATTTCGGACATTGTCAACCGGTACTCCTTATCGCTTTTAGTAATTAGTAGAAAAAAACATTAATTTTGGTCGAGCAAGAAAGGTTTGGTTGATATCTTTGTACCAATTGCTATTATGTTCTCACAAAGTGATTCTGTAATCTACTTCCCCGTTACAGTTAAAGCGGTCCGTGACTGTGTCAAATTAGCTAATAATGGACTAGCACTAGGTCGTCGACTTGAGATGGAATCATCAGGAGATTCTAGTCAACACATCCCTACGTACATTCTCTCCTGTCTGACGCTTCTAGAAGCAAACCTTCTCACTTTCAGTTGAAACAAAATCCAATGGTCGTTGGCTCCGCATCTATAGATATTTTGGAGTACTCGCGTGTCGTGCTATAACGTGACCCTTTTATGTTTTGGCTGTTCTTTGTTCATCTGTAGTCTATTTAAAATGAATGTAGTACCTATATATCGTGTGCTCTTTTTATTAACTGATTTCCAATGTATAATTCCAATGATTATAATTCCATAATTCCAATTTATTAATTGATTTAATTATTAGCAGAGTTCTTGTAATTCAGTTCCATGCGACTAACGTAATGTCGATTGTTTCTATTAGGCAGGAACAACTGAGTATTTTCAGCAAGATGATTCGTAATGTCTGTACATCACGTGACCCACAGAAACTGCCCACGTGACTGCCCGTAGCAGGAACTCGGTAGTGAATTCATTAGTGAAACGAGCAAACGAATGCTCAAGTTTCTTGCAGCAATTAAGGAAGAGTTGATTCCTTTGAGAAGCCGACATGAGTATTAATATTTTCCGCAAAGTACACCAAGCCTAGCCCCTTATTCTTATGTAAACTACCTATGGGGCCTACCTATGTAAAGCCATATGGGGCTTGGCAACGCTTCTCGCCAGCGTGATAAACCCGTACAGGTACAGACATGGAAGGGTACCATGCAGCATAGCATTTCAAAAAAGGCATAAAAAATGCTAAGAAACACACGGAAGACAGGGGAGACCAGAAGGAGAGAGAAACGCTAGCAGCCAGCCAGGAGGATGCACAAGATATACAAGATGTGCTGGCTGACTTCACCTTGCCAGCAGCAATCTAACCTACGCAGACCGGTTCTCTTCTCTTCATATGGTAACAGTTTTTCTTTATATAAAACTGTGATTTAGTACTAATGCAAGTGATTATTTATTCTGACTGGCAGAAAGTATTTGTGATACTAAAACTTTAAATTACTTTTATTTTAACTTAAATTTGGGAAAATTCTTATTTCTCATACTAGAAAATTTACTCTGGAGCCAAAGTTCTTACCAGTTATTGTTACCATAACTTACAAAAAGAAATTTCACAATCATTGCGGTTCTTGTTTCGGCTTTCGTTGGAACAAGGAAAGACAGAAACTTTTCTTGCCAACCTCGACCGAAACACGTTCATGGCATAATGAACGTGGCAACGTTGGCAATAACTCCTGCACCAAAATTCATCCAACGAACTCCAACGAACCATACAACGAACTCAGTTACACGAACTATACAAAATAGTAATAGTTTCGGCAATAATAAATTAGGGTCGCATTCTTCCTTTATTGTACAACTTATTGGCATACTAGAAGATGCCCTTCAACTGTGTACCGAGCTGAAGAAAGGATTCCATTTAAATTGAAACACAAACGCATGGACTACAGTGTGTTTGGCGTCTTACATCATGAAAAGGACTGGAATGGAGTCGAGAGATTCGGAAGTGTTTTTGTTAATATAATAATGTTTCATTTTTAGTGTGCCATTAAGCTATTTTATATACATATTGTAATGTAGTGACCGTATGTATATACCGTATGTATATATGTAACGTGACACATATGTATAACGGAATAGTATATACTTCTTTGCACATTTGACTTTTCTCGTGGTCCTGCGACGTAAATGGTACGAAATTCTGTGTCAAGTAGGGGAGTGTGCCGCGGGAAAGGTCTTGTTTCTTCATTACTAACAGTGATGCTGACCAGTTCAGTTCAGTTCAGTTGTTCAGTTGTTCAGAGAAGCAGTGCCGTACATACCTCTTACAACTTGCGCGGAATAATCACACAAAAGAAGCAAAAATACGAATAGTTAGTATGGTGATCGCAGCTATTTGGTGTGTCCTGATTTGCTTGGTTGCGTGTTTGGCTAATCGTTGTGGAATTAAAACCCAACGCCTCTCTGTATGTTTGATGCCGCAAGAGCAAGTTTTAAGTGACTGGGAGTTTATGGTACCGCAGAACTCGACCAGCTCATACGAGGTTGCCCATACGCTGCACGGTCTAAATACATTTTACTATCACCTGGATGGATTCGGCATTTGGTCGAGTTGCTGCAACCAATCGGATCTTGCCCGAGTGTCGAAGCTTGCCCTCATTGACTGCTTCGAGCCCAGTATTGAACAAACAGTATTGAAAAAGCGCATGGAATCTGAGGGCAAATACAATGACAGCCAAGTAGCTTGCACATGTAAGAGCTAACTATTTCTTATACAAGAAATCCCCTTTGCAGTCTGTTTCCGGGAGAAATATAACCTCATTTTTAGGGAGGGGTATATGTATAATATAGCATGGGGCAGTTAGCGTCAAGTTTTAGTCCTATTATCTAATTAGTGGAACTTTGTATATTCTACAGCCCCTTGGGGTAAGCCAGGAGAAAGATTCTGTCAGCTTCCTGATGGTGATTTCTTCATGGAAACGACAGACTCTGAAATCAAGTCCTGCGTGGAAAATTTGCTCTCGCTTCAAATTAATGCGTCCAAGGTAAAAGTCCGTTCCTTTTTGACGCCTTAATAAGGTGGCCGTGAAATTGGGCTTATGACTTAGTCCTCTTAGGTTGTTATAGTCATTTGTGAGCAAGGGAATGCTCCTTTACGCTTCGAGGATGTATTTGTCGACAATCCGGAGCATGTAGCCTTCATGTTTCGGGTTTTTCCTTGGTTCATGCTAGCCTCATCCATTTGTCTCGTATTAACGGTTATCGTGTACGTCACCATCGGCCGATTTAAGCACTTGTATGACCAAGTCACCTTGTGTCATTTGACGTCTTTGCTGTTTATCTTTGTTGGATATATGGTCATCAAATTTCGATATTTCGCGCACTGGCTGCAGGAAGGAAGCTTTGATCTGCAGGACGACCTATGCAGCGTTTCTTGTGTCATTTTTGGTAAGCCCATATGTTTTCGGAGTCCCAGAATATATTCTAACTGCTTTCTTTGAGCAGGTATTGGAGCTTACTTTTCATTCCTCTCGACGTTCACGTGGGGCGGCATAGTCAGTTTGGATTTATGGATTACTTACGGGTACCTTTTAACAATAAATAAAAAATAATAACTTTATTTAGAGAGGGTCAATGTGTCTTTAGTCTCTTCATAAAGAAACGGATACCCCGAGTCTTTCGACTGTATCTGTTCTGTGGATTCGGAATACCGGCCGTGATGACTTTGTTTGTGGTGATCATGGATGTTGTGCCGTATTTACCAGAAAACATCATAAGACCAGGAATCATTCGGGAATGCTGGATCACGGTGTATTTACGTAGGATTGTTAAAACCTAAAGATTTCCTGAAAGAAGTAAAATATTGTTATGATTTTAGGATATGACGCCGAACTTGTATACTTGTTTGTCCCACTGGGTATTATCACAGCATGCAATTTCGTACTCTTTGTCCATACGACGGTGTACTTCTTGCACGATGTAGCAACGGCGGCAACAGCAACAACGGCGAGAGTAACCAACATTCAAGGATATGACAAGCAAAGGTAAAGGGACGTTGAGTATTGTTGTTTATTTGGTTTGATACATTTTTGTATACTTTTTGCAGATATTTTGTTGTGACGCAAGTGTTTGTCATCATGGGAGTCGGCTGGGTTATTGATGTGATAACATGGTGGGCGAAGGCCCCCTCTTCTTTAAGAATGGTCCACGAAATTTTGAATATTTCAAGGGGGTCTTTGATGTTTGCCGTGCACGTTTTGTTTAAACCAGATATTAGAAATCAATTCGTCAGGTGCTGCAAATCTGCTCTCAAGAAACTCGAATGTGGAAAACCTAAAGATTCTCAAACTACCATAACTCTTTCTTAGGCTTCTATAGAAGACGGCGCAGTACATACAATAAATTTTTGTCTCATTGTGTGAGTATATAAATGTGTTGTCTTTTAACTCTACTGCCGAAATATTTTAGTGTGAGGATCGCTATATTCGTATTACCTACAAAAGTCAGTGTCACCGTTGCACACTTGAAACGCTTAAGTGATTAGATTTGTATACTCGGAGTCCGAGTTATAAAAATTCGTGCAAAGTGTACTCAAGAGTGTACTGGGCTATTTTAAACTCACTCATCTATGAACATACCGTAGTTTAGTTACGCACATGGAAAACCAACGCGCCTTGCAACTGAGTGGAACAACTATTTCTGTTTCAATATGGTACAAAAACACTTAACTCCGGCCGTCACCGTATTTGGAAAGGTTTTCCATGTGTAAATACTGTTCCCTGTAGCTCCATTCATTCAACAAAAGGTCACAAAGTGGGTATTAAATTCCACTCTTCTATTAAGCTGTAAGTTGAATTACAATCTTAGAGCGAGCGCAGGTGAATTCGGCCTGCAGCACGCTGTGTGACCGAGTTACAGTAGTGATTGCGTCGCTACATTGCCCACTTAATGGCTCGGCCGTCTAATTTCCCGCCTGGTAATTGACTTGCTTTTATAATCTTCATGTCTACTTATTAGTACGTGTACTGATGGAGCCTTGGAGCTTTTGTTGTCGGCGACTACTTTGTACGGATATGGGTCAGCGGCCCAACGTCACCATTGCGTGACTTTTCCCAAGAAGAATTCAGTTATCTCTAGTATCAGCATGGGGTGGCTACCGGGCAATCGTAATAAGTTTTTGGTCAAAGGTAATAAAAGCCGATAAGTCTAAGCTTCTTATTTATAATTCTATTAACTTATTTTCAAGGCAAACAAAAAGAAATATATGTAGGATTTAATTAGCAGGCGAAGGATCTATATAGGTGCCGTTCAATCTACCAAATTCACTTCAATTGTAAATCTGGTGAAATTTAGTTTCGCAATTGATTAGTTTAAGTAGTGTAAGTAATACCACGGTCAATATTATAGGCCGAATTATTACTTATTTCGGCGTAGGACAATATTAACTAACACAAAGGATGTCTTAGGGAGATGATGGAGCGTGTTTTTGCAAAAAATTAAAAAATTGCCTTCCTTTTCGCCACGTAAATACGCACCATTACATTGTCATGCATGTATATTCTTGGATAAATGTAGCAAGGCGACAACAAGGTGAAAATTCGCAATATTTACAAGGGAAAACGACAGTAACATGATATAATTTTTCCATGCTTCTAAGTGGAGGAATGAAATCCGAAAATAGATATTTGGTTAAAAATAGGTTGAGCTTATAGCTTTAAATGCGTCTGTAAATAAATATGAATTAAGTGGTTTTCATAGATGGGCTACATTTGTATCTGCTGTAAATGGAGTAACTTCTTCCTTCTGCTCCTTTCCTCAAGTTTCCCGCCTATAAATTTGATTTTCTGCTATAGCGCTACCATCTACTGGAATTGCCACGGAACCATTTTCTTGCGCAAATTCCCAACCACAAGCTTTCTTCTCTTCTTGTCCTGTTCCCCTGGTAAAAGTTTCGACATTTGACTAAAGCTCGTGAGTGTGAGACAAGTGCTTTTGCTTCATTTCAGTCAACCAAATCTACTTCCACCATGGGGAAAGGCTTTAATAATTACATGTGTAAGAAGTTTTTCCACCCTGCATCGCGTGATAACTTGAAAAGGGTATGTACCTTCATTCAATTGATTCTGCCAAATTTGTTCATTTCCATTTGTACTTGTATGCATTCTGAAGAATATCAAGTATCATTGCATCTTTTGAATTAGGTATGGATGGCTCAGCAAAAAGATGATGCTTATAAGAAAAAACAAGACGAGCTGCGCATGCAGTATGAAAAGGAGCAAGAAACCTACCTAAACAAAGCATTGGTCAGCAAAGAAAGCAAGGAGAAACTCAGTATCAATTTTCTTTATGAACCGCCACCGGGCATGAAGAAGGAAAGAGAGAAGGAAGATGGAGAACCCGAGTACAAATTCGAATGGCAACGTAAATACAATGCTCCTAGAGAAGAGTAAGTTTTTGGGAATACATTATTGAAATCTGTGTGTAACCGTCGCTGTTTTGTTTAGCTATTGTCGTGGGGACGAGGAAATCCGCGATCAGCCTTTCGGTATTCCAGTAAGAAATGTCAGGTGCATTAAATGCCATAAATGGGGTCACGTAAACACCGATAGAGAGTGTCCACTTTTCAACAAGCCCTTGGATGAGTGTCTTCCGGAAACTAGTGCCAATACACTTTCCTTGGTACAGCAAATGCGAGAAGATGGTTTGCAAATCAAAAGGGCTGCACTGAACACGGCACAGCAAGCACTACCGCCCGTCATGAAGCAGGAAGATCCGGATTTGATGTACTTGAAGAGCTTGTCCAAAGAAGACAAGAAGAAGCTCCTTCGGAAGCTGGACAAACTAGAAAGGAGGCAGAGAAAAGCGGAAAAAAAGAAGACCAGGAAGTCGAAGCGTCGTTCTGATGAAGACTCTGAGGGATCCACTAAGAACGACGACCATGGATCCAAGGCCAAGAAAAAGAGGCATGATAGTAGCAGTGAAGATTCAGCAAATGAGGATCAACATAAAAAACCTGACGATCGCGACAAACGGTCACGTCACACAAGTGACAAATCCAGAAAGGAAGACAGCCGTCGTGATCGCCGTCATGGAGAGGCAAGAGACAGGCGTTCATCGGAAAGGCACCGTCGAAACCAGAGAGGTGGACATGAATCGCGTTAGAAAAATGTCGATTATAAAATCACAGTAAGTTTAATGTTTTAAACCACTTCAAGCTTTCGGTATTGATACGACATACATTTTGAACATTCGTTGCGTCTGTAAGTGTTGCAGTTGCATTACCAGAAATTCAGTAAACCGAGACAGTTTTCTCCAATTTTCCCAAAAGTCTCGCACGTTGCTAGTGAAAAGTATTCATGAAAGGTAACCCAAACCGCACCCCTTCGTCAGGTGAGTATGGCGGAAATCTGTGGACCATTGAGGATCAAATCTTCTCTGGAGTACGCTGTTGCGCCATCTATTATCATTGCCTTCCTACAGCATGGACAGTTTTCAGAGACCTTCAGATATAATGTAAATTCAAATCGCATGTCAAGTGAATGGCGAATGTGCTACTGTCAATTTCACGCCTGGTTTCGGTAAACCTTGCTTCGCATTTATTAAAAATGCGAAACAGCAAAGTCGGTTTAACTTATGTATTTAAGTTTACTATCAACCGGGACTGGTACAGATAAAGGGACAGGGAGAACACTGGGAAGCTCATGGTCACAACGGTAAGATACAGACTCGGGGGAAGCGGGGATCAGGGAGCAGCCACTACGGGACCAACATGTCAGGCTGCAACCCCTTCTCCTAACTGGACGTTAGCTTCGGACTGTGACAGAGAGAAGAGGAGCGACTGGGAAGCCAGTGAGGCGCTCGTCGGAATCTAGGTGGGCCTCGGACACGTCCTTCCTTTGGGCCCTCGCTTGATAACCTGTTCTTGAATAAGTCGGCCTAGTTGTTTGCGTCCTTGTGTGGGCATCGCGTGGTTGTATTCCTAGAATATGAACCCGCTTTCTACTGCATGTTTCGGGCTTCTCCGCTCACCGCTGTATCGGGGTCGTTGTCCATGAGCTGAATCTATAGGCTCTGTTTAAAAGTGGGGTCTTGGGATGCTGATACAGTCGTAAAGCTGACTTTACACTGGCCTGTAGGCGTGTCGAAACACGCGACAGACGACAGACACCCACGGAAAAAAGAAAAAAGTAGCAAAACCGGCAGAAACAGTCAGACAGACTGCCGACAGACGGAGTTGAGCGCTGCTCAACTTTTGGCGTCGGCACACAAGCGACAAAAGCCGAGTTTCTGCTTTTTTCCGTGGGTGTCTGTCGCGTGTTTCGACACGCCGACAGGCCAGTGTAAAGCCAGCTTAAGACTATCTCAGCTTGTTTCAAAGACAGGCAGTATATAGATCCCTTAGTGCAGCGGGTCTTTTAGAACTTGGCAAAATGTCTTTATAATGTACTAGACTTGGGAAAAATGCAAAAAGAACTTCAGAAAAGATGTGCTTTTATTAAGAACAAGTTGACAGGAATCTATCAAACAATTACTGTATTAATTCCAATATTTAATCACTTAGATTTGAAAATGTTCCTTACATGTTACATGAGTAGTTCGAGGCTTTGAAAACGATGGCGCTAGCTTCGTTGGCTTCAAACTTCCTTCAGAGTGCCCCTCTACATACTCTCTGTAGCGCTTTCTATCCAGGTAAACAAAACAGTTAACCTTAATGAAGTTCCATGCATGATTAGAGTTTCGTACAAAGTCGAAAGACGACATGACAAAGTTTAACAAGATACGATGAGCTATTGTAGAAAGTAATGTCACACTACTGCCCAACCCCAAGTTCGATCAAAAGTGGATTGGATTAGACTAGAGTGATATGACAATACTTTTGTATGGGCATCATGTCCATCGTATGTTGTATGGTATGTAGAATGCATTCCTCCCTTTTATGTGATTCAATCCGTTGTGATTTTAATGGTAGATTAACCTGCTGGTGGTACTACGCCAGTAGTATAGTATACACCCCCGGGACAGCAGCCAAAAACTATGTTGTTTGCTGTGAAGAGCATAAGGTAAGCAGCAGTTGGCTTTCTCTAAAAGCTTGAGCGTCATCCAAAACACGAGATTACGCTTACGGCAACTGGCTACTTTACTTTAGTGGTGGGAAAGTTTGGACGTGAGAGGTTAGCGGAGTAGCATTTGAATGCTAGAACCATAAGGATCACAGTGTTGTAAAAATAGTAAAAAAATAATCTGTATTATGCGTACCTGATGGAAAAGCATCCAATTCGGGGCTCGGTTTCAGTGCAATGATCCGTTTTAGCCTTAAATTCCTCTTGGCATTAATTTGCGCTGCTGTGTTATGCACCCTGCTCTCTTATTTAACTCGTTGCGGCGATGTAATCGCCCGACCTCCTGCCCGCAACTGGGTAGGCCAAACAATCTCCAAGTTTAAGCCGATAGACTGCCATATCAACGGCGATTATCATATTTCATGCCGAAAAGAAGGGACGGAAGTGTACCTGCCATTTTCCTTCATACAAACTTACTTTGAAGTAAGTATATAATTTCAAACGAAAACATTCTTAATCGAAATTGATCGAAACATTTTTAACAAATCGCACATATTGATTCCTTACAGGTATACGGTAAGCTTGGCACTCATGGATCGGAGGAGATTTTTGAATGGAACCATAGCTACTCTAAAGTGTATCAGCCGAAAGGGAAATATAACCCACGCGGTGTGTTTATGTATTTCGAAAACTACAATGTAGAGGTCCGTGATCGCGTCAAGTGTATCAGTGCAATTGAAGGTATTCTTTGATTTTTTCATTTTTTTTTGTTGAGAAGAATGTGTCAATTGGAATTTTGCTGGACGTGTTGGTTCAGGAGTCCCAGTGTCGACGCAGTGGGACGCCAATGGATACTTCTATCCTATTCAGATTGCACAATTCGGCCTTTCACATTTTTCCAAAAATTTGACGGATGCTCAGCCTCGGGTGACAATTTTAGAGGACGGTTATAGCAGCTTTGCTGATTGGGTGGCAGCTGAAGACAGTGTCTTTAAACGTAGGAAAGAAGGCACATATCATGTATTGAATTTTTCCGTAAAAGGTAATCAATACTCGGTTTACTCCAACATTGGACTCGCAATCTGTCTTTTTAAGATCCCACAACACCCGGAATTGTCGCTCGTGTCGACAAATTGCATCCATCCTTACTAATACTCCAGTGTGTTATCAAAATGGTGGGCAACGGCAGCCTAGCTGTAGCTATAGAGGACAAAGATCGAGGCTATACCTTCTCTGTCATCTATACTTGCAGCCAAGATTTGCTGACAGTACAGGTATACACAAATCATCTTTTTATGTTTCTGCTCCACGGGTAAAGATATGTTTCCCTTTTTTATGAAGGGGAATGATGTTATATACGGGCTCGGTGATTGTGCTCCTGATCAATGGCACTATCTGACGCGTGACCTGGCCATTGATTTGCTGAAAGGACACGTCGTGGCTGGACGTGGCAAGAAAATCTCGCGTCCCCATCTGCGATTGCTTTCGCTGACTTTAAAAGGCCAAGGCCAGATAACGAACCTAAGTTTCAGCTCAAGCGCCCATGACTCCCAATTCAAGAGTGCATCCGAGTGGCTCGTCAAACACCAAGATACTGTTACGGGAGGCTGGCCGATTCCAGTCCGACGACGTTTTGGTCCCGGGATCCAGGATCTTGACCCGGGTTGGATCTCCGCCATGGGTCAGGGTCAAGCAATGTCGCTTTTGGTCCGAGCCTATAATCGTACGGGTGACGAAGCGTATTTACGAGCTGCCCTTAATGCTGTTAAACCCTTCCAAGTAGCCAGCTCTGACGGCGGCGTTTTAGCCAAATTTATGAATATGTATGTGTGGTACGAAGAGTACCCGACCACTCCGCCCTCTTTTGTCTTGAATGGATTCATATATTCGCTGATTGGACTGTATGATCTATTAACGGTTGCTGACCAGTTTCAATCTGTTAAGCGCATATTCGATGCTGGAATGGCTTCACTCAAGAAGCTCCTTCCGCTCTACGACACAGGATCGGGCTCGACGTATGACTTGAGGCACGTTATGCTTGGGAGTGCCCCTAATATTGCACGGTGGGATTACCATAGCACGCATGTTAATCAGCTCTTGTTGTTGAGTACCATTGACAAAGACCCCATCTTGAAAACTACAGCTCACCGATGGATGAGTTACATGAAAGGAAAAAGAGCTCCTCATAATTGAACAGAGAATCTCAGGTCTCACGCTTCTGCCCATGAATTGTATTTCCTGCTCTTTTTTTCTAATTTTCAGTATCCCCAGATTGTCCCAGAAATGTTACTGGCATCGGAAGGGACTAGAACTCATATTTACCTTAAATCACGCAGTTTCAAACTGGTTTACTTTATTTTTCAGTCGACTAAGCTCTCTCGTTGCCTGCGTATTTTCTTGAATTCCTGTATTGTTTACTCTTGTGTTGCGGATCGTGATATCCTCATCATTCCAAAGGAGCTATGATTGAAGACATTCGTTGACTCCAAAAGAGACAGAAGATGAAAAAGAAAAGAAACTTGCCGAATCTGAAACTGAATCTAGAGTATTTGCTGTAAGCACTGTATGGAAGAGTTCTACCTCAGACACTGGCAATAGTTCGTTGCAGAGATTATATATAATAAAATGAGGTTATAATATTCTTTGATTATGTGATGGCGGTGGAAAAATCTTGGCATGTTATGGTTTCAAGCTTCAAAAAGTACAAAAAGAGCTTCGGATCTGTTTTGTTTTGTATTTACCTCAATTAAGCGCGAGTAGAATTTGTACAGTAGTATTTTGCGTCAATTACCGTAGTAGAAGTTGAATTTTAGCTCTCATTTTCGCCTGTTTGGAGTTTACACATGACATCGTGCAGCATTTTATTGCATAGTGCCGCATACGGGTTCATCTGCACGAGCTGGAAAGAAGACATGCAATGGTTTGGAGGAAATTAAAAGGGATTCTATTGCTATATTTCTCAGTAAAAAGAGGGGGGGGGAATCTCGTGCAGTGTATACTATACCTGGCTTTTAGCAAAGGCACTTCCCAGTTGTGAAGCCGCCTGGAAATCTTGCCGAGCCAAATCGTTTTCGCCTTGGAATTTGTGTATAGAGGCTCTTTGGCAAAACGCTCGGCAGGCAACCGACCCGCTTTCATTACTGAGCTCCAATGCTTTGTGCAAATCCAGCAACGCTTCTGCAATTATTTAGGTTAAGGTATGGGGGGGGGAGAAAGATCGCCTTCGTATAGATTGTTATTGTTTTCCTATTTGGGTTTCACCTTCATTGCGGCCTAAAAGCCTCAAAGCTTGTGCCCTGTTGTTATAACCAGATGCGTGCTCGGGAGCAACTTGAATGGCTTGAGAGAAAAGTTGTATGGCCTCGTTTAAGCTTCCATTTTCAGCTGCTTGAACCCCAGCTTTTTCCAATGCTTGTGCTTCTTGAACTGGAGCAGATTGCCCTGTGCCTGCTTCGTAAGTTTACACAGGGTAAAAAAGGCAAAAGTTGCTCCGTTATAGCTTTATATATAGGGATAAAAAAGTCGTAAGTAAATCGGTATAACCTTACCATCCGTCGATTCCACGCTTGGAAAGATCTCAAAGGGCTCCTGTGTGCTAATATTTTCACCCATTGGAAGCAACGGGTTAATAATGCAGTCTAGAATTGCTCTGTCTCTTGCGGAAGACATGTTGGCAACAAAATTGAATGAGCAATCGCTTTGACAAGCATCAGTCGAACGCTCGTCCACCGTTTTTCGTATGTTAATTGAGTAGCTGTAATTTCCTTGCGTAACTTCACTCGCAGGCTAGGGGAGGAAAGGTGTTAATTGGCTGAAATCTACTTGCAGTTTACCCCGGGAGCACTTGTCACTGGCAATATCTCCTTCGAGTCGAAACTCCGACTTGTGGACAAGAACTGGCAGTCAGGTCATCATCATGCTTTCAAGGAACCTGTTTGGTGTGCGTTGCTATGCGAATAATAGTTTCCTTTTCTAGTTTCTGAGGCTAGATACTCGAGGGGCTGTTTTGCTGTCTTACGCTTTGCCCTGGTGGCCATACAAGTGTCCTTGGCAAGAACTATTTAAGAAAGGCACTGGAGGTACTGGTAAGCCTATTATTTTCGAGGGAAATATCACTTTTATTTTTATTGCAACACCTTTTTCATCCACCACACACACTTTAGTTTTCATTTCTGCTATTTTTTCTCCATGAGGATATACCACCCCGTAGAAATCAATATAACAATAAATAAGAAGAAAATAAACAAGAAATAGACAAGACAATAATAAACAAGAAATCAATAACCTTTAACTGCGTGAAAAAATCGCTTGGAATCTGCAACTCTGTAGACTATATGTATCTCTCCGAGAAGCTGTCGAAAAGCTATAAATGGGTCTTTGACGTTCTAAAAACTTGCGACTGTCATTCCAGCCAAAAGCTCAAGACCCTTTTTTCAAGACTCTCATTTGCATTTCCTTGGCATGTTTCTTTATTGCGCTTGCCAAAAGCAATTCAAGAATTGATTCTGGTTGACATTGTGTCGATGAAACAGTTTTCCAAGTCGACGCCAAAAACTTGAGACTCGCTCAAGCTTATACTCCCCTCGAAGCTCATTTTATAGCCATCGACCCGCTTGTGCTCGCGAGCATCCCGTTTTGCTAGTTGGCCCAAGTCATTTTTCACGGTCGCTTCCTCTTGTTTTCCTGGCCTGCCTCCGTCAGTCCTCACCCGCTTGAATCACGCGAACCAGTACGGTATGATTTGCACATATTTGCTCTAACTCTTCGTTATTCGAGTCCCTTATGTACGCTTTTTTGTTCGGTAAATGTGCCAGAAAGATTGAAAGCAAAAAGAGAGAAAATTGCGTTACTCTCGCTACGCCGTAGCCATTCCAGTCGCAATGTCTCACCCTTCCAAATACTTCTGGAGCACTAGCTCTGAACTTTTTTTTTAAAAAAAAACGCAGATTTGTGCACAAGAAAATAAAACTTAAAAAAAATAATTCATTCTTACCTAGCCAAACAAGCAAGCGTGAGAGTCTTTTAATTAGATGTAACCTACTTTACATAGCCCGGCAGTAACAAAAGAAACTTTTACTCTTCCTCAAACTTGAACTTCCAACATCCAACTCTAGCTGAGACGAGGGGGAAAAGCTCAGATTTGTGTGTATGCTCTTGGGTTTTAGACTATAGCGCTTGTTCGCTCTTCTTCCTCTTCAAGCTGCTTTTCTTTTCTTTTTTTTTCTAATGGTCCTTTATTCCGTTAGTCGTGTGTTACAGAACGTTTAGAAAGAAAATTATTGACTTTTTTTCCTTTGCTGACTACCTTCGCTCACCTGGTAATCCATTTAGGCTCGAAACTATTCAGTGGATCATCATTGACACGAAATTCACATCTCTATCTCTTGTTGCATCCCGACGAGCTGCGTGTCCCCTAATTCAACGCTGTCCTGGAAATATGTATCAGGACTTGACAGCAACTCTAATTAAATGTCACTTGGGTCCCATTACGAGTTTTTACGTTCTGTACCAGAAAACTCTTTCGGATCTTCTTTTCTGTTCTCTTTCCGCGTAATATTTTTTTTCTTCTTTATTTCCTGCATTGACAACTGGTCTGGTTCCCAACTGGTAACGTCGAGCAGCAACACATTGAATGTGGTGGGAAGAAGCAACAAATGAGCTTGACACGGCTATTTTATTTCTTCAGCTTATTTGGGAGGAGGAAGAAAAAGCTGGGTGACCGTAATCGCGCTTTGCTGCTGGGCTACCACTTTTTTGCCCCAGTCGGATCGGGATTTCCTTTTCCTCCCGAGTTTCCCTGTATACCTTACCAGTAAACCTCGTTATCGATGGCACCTCTTAATTGCTTGGTCAAGCTCCAAGGAACGTATGAATAGACACAATCGTTTAATAAGAGAAAAACTCCGAACCGGATGGGTTTCCCTTAAAAATTGTAATTCTTTGCCTGATATTGCGTGATGTTAGAAAGTCACGTAATATTATTTTAAACATTAGTTTCTTTTTGCTAGCCTAATTACAGCTTCCCGTATTGCAAACATAAATTGAAACTACAAGTAAATAAACACAAATAGAAACTATATTCTTATAACGCGTTCCACTGGCTGCACTGGTGCAATATTTTTGGCACTGAGAGTATGCGTAGCTTACACAGTGTGTAAGCGTATACAATTTTGACACACTGATGGCCAAAAATATTGCACCAGTGCTATCAGTGGAACACGCTCTAAAAATAGGAAAATTAAAAATATAACACTATTCTATTAAACGTATATTGTAATTTATAGCTTTTCATTCATATCTAACCAACAATAATCAAACCAACAACCATAGATTGTGTGCTCTTTTTAAAACTTTTTTGTAATTATTGTCTTTTAAAGTTTGTTTTTATCAAGCTTGCTGTCAAACGGTAGCCTGCAGGTTAACGTTACAACATGTTACCTAATGCGAATTATTCGATAGCGTCGTTTTTGGCTCTAACATGGGCGGCACTGCATGCAGCTGAGCGGACAGCATTTAGCCCGCGTAACAGCTCCATAAGTTTTCCTTACGGGGTCCTGGAACTCTATAGTGTTCTGACAGGATTTAAAAAGGCCTAAAATGACGGTAGCCGACAGTAGAAATAAAAGAATTAGAGATAAGCCCACAGGATGGAGAAGGCAAGAGGGCCGACTTTTGGTTACTATAACGATGGCCTTTTCAGACTGCTCTCAACATTAATGCATGCTTCTGCGGAGACGTGGAAGCTCAGTCCGCGGGAATATGGAGGTAGTAGTAGCCTACAATGTACGAGTAATCCATAAGGACGAAATTTTCTGTAGACCCCAATGTTGCAAGTACATTCTTAACAGCCCTCCGGGTGCGGTACAGGAAGCGAAAATCCAGTGTGGTGGTACACAGGGAAAAAGAAAATGGCGACTTTTTGTATTCAGTGTTGACAGCCCGAAGACCGCGTAAACTCCTAACTGAAATGGAGGGATTAACAAGTCTACATTTAGAATAAGAAAAAAAAGCTAAAAATAAAATGAAAAAGATGGTGCGGATTTCGCTACCCTGGGTGTGCATGTCCGCCAGCGTTATTGATCGAGCTTGGGTGGCCAACTTCCGAACAGTGAGGTGGCAGATAGGGAGAGGGTGAGAGATTAAAGACGTCGTGTGTGCTCTCCCGGCTCCCTCTTGCCTTGGTTCGGGTCAGTCGGTAGGAGTATTGCCATTACGCAGGTGCAGGCGCCAGAATCACATCAGGCTCGTACGCATTCGTACACGCTCAAGCGATCCACAGGCAATAGGTGCGATTTCAGTTGCCCTCAAGTATTTTTTAAATAACCATGTGCTAGTGTTACAGTGCGTGTACACTGTGGAATGATTCAAACCCCGTTCTGAGAAACTCGTCAGTTGCTATTGATCGCCAGGAAGTTACAGATATGTCTCTCAAGGTAAAAAGAAAATTAAGTTTGAAAAGAAGTTTCGCGAACGATTTGAGCCCATGTACTCGTATACTCTGTTGTTTCCCCCCCCCTTTGCGTTCACCGTAGGATCATGTACTTTCATTGTTGTACCAGAAAGGGGTGACGTGAACAAGAAGTGGTAGCTAAAAGCCGACGTCCTGTTCGCGCACGCTCTCTTTCAATTCAGCAACTTTTGGCTTGCCATATGCACTTATAAATAAATAAATAGAAAAAACATGATTGAGCAGGGTTTCTCGTTAAAAAGGATACGTCATACATCCGTAATTTGCCGCGTGGAGCCATTTTTCTAAGTCGTTTTTTCCCCTTTTTTTTGTCTCCTAGTTTTTGTCTTGGGTAATCACATTTGCAGATATCCGTCCTCACTTTTATGCTTTTTGCCACCCGCCCTCTTTTTTTTATTGTTGCTTGTCTATTCTATTTCTATCTGCTGACCCATCCCAAGCACTGCTCTAAATTGCGAGGGATAAAACAGCTCCCACTTGAATAAGAATGAAGATCCTGCAACGGAGACGTAAAAAAAAGAGAAAACAAAATTATATATATATGCCAGACTCAAAGTCTTTAGGCTATGAAGAAAAAAAGGCTGCAGATTGAAAAACAAATGATATTTTTACGGAATTTTAGAGCCGCCAGACCTGTGACAAACATATGAGGCAGCGGGGTCCTCTAAGGCCCAGAGTCTTATATTAATTTTTTTTCCTTTTGCGCGGAACTCTTCTCTTTTGCTTTGCTGACTTCGTTTACTGTTAACTAAGCACGGAGCTCTTTCCGTTTAAAGAGAAAAAAATTGCCGCAGGTGTCGGCGCAAATGGTGTCAAATACAAACATTTGCGGGCTTCCCTAGCGCTTTCCTCCCCTTGCAGCAGAAACATAAATAAAAGCACACGCGACCATTAGTCAAAACTAGAAATGTGTGTAGGGCTATGAACAAGCTATTGAGCATTACAGCCATCATTTAAGGCGAACTCGACAAGACGGATGTCAAGTGACTCGACAATAGGTCACACAATTCCTTTCAACAGACCCTTTTTCTTAAAGGGGCAATAGCCACCCCAAATCACATGCCATATGTGAGGTTTTGATAGATACTTTTGCAGTCTATAATATTCCAAAGGAAACATTCTAAAAACGTCGAGATTTCCTCAATTTTTGTGTAATAGTCGTTCATGAGTTATTTACATTCAAAGCTTCTGTATTGACGTCACATAGGTGCCGTATCGTTTGGAGGCTTGCGGCTCTAGTTGCCTTGGTTAATGTTTACTTTCTTCCGTAAAACAGTAAACAAAGCTCTCGGGGTAACTGGGATCACTTTATGTCGTCGACGTTAGAAGCCACTGTAATCGACATGCCTTTCTTACGTAGCTTAATTACTAACTTCGCAATGTAATTATAAACTAGATTTTCTTGATATACCCTTTTAAAATTATTTTGTTTGTTTAATTGGCCTTTTAGTTCCTTATTAGCATTGGACGGATTTACAACTATTTGATTAGGTGGCAAAGCCTCTAAATTCAAGGGAATTCCTTTGCTCTGCTCACGTTCCTCGCTGCGCCCCCTTTTGCTACAATGTTAAATAGATAATCTTGATGTGCGCCATATGGCCCCTTGTTCCAACCTCTTGAAACGCAAATTTCTACTTTACATTTGGCCTGGGCTTTCTATATGCCAACTCATACGTCAGAGCTATAGTTAGACCTTCTCGGGACTGGACTGGCGACGAAATCTGTTGGGTTCCGTCGAGCGGTCGAGAGGAAGCAGTATAAACGCATTTTAGCCGGAACGGTGCAAGGAGAAAGGCCATAGAATTGTGTATGGGTTTTTTTCTTCCCGTTTTTGTTTTGCCTATAAGCCAGGAAATTCCAAGTTATATGTGCAAGGACAGAGAGTGCATTTAAGTCGGGTGCCTTGGCGAGGAAACGGAGTGGAAAAGACCCTATTAAGTGTTTTTCAAGCTGTTAGCGTTTGCATAATCTAAGCCACCGCAGTTTATAGTCTCGTGTCCCGTTCGATAAAGCTATACCGAACTATATAACGCGTCCGCGAAATCCGGTATATACCGTAACTACTGGCGGTGCCTTATGCGAGTTTGTCCCGCCTCCCCTCCGTCCCCGTGTTAGGTAAACCGTCTCTTTTTGGCTGGGGTTCTTTCCCACACGGTGTTCACGAGTTTAGTGGTGTTACGACAACACAGGCCATTGTTGGGGCTCTAGCATGGGAACTCGTAGTAAACCGCCGATTTATCAGGTATGTTTTTTTCCGATAAAAAGGTGACACCAAAAGAGGTCTTGTATCAAAGGGTGTATTACAGCTCTATATACTTCCCCGAGTGGGTACGTCCCCGTTTCCCCCCTTATTTTGTGGCCTGGACCTGTACACCAATGTGCAATGTACTGCTGATCCTTCTTGATACGTTTTTCCTCTTCAAGAATACGCTCGAAAGTATTATCATTCTTTACAGAGCGTTTTGTGCTGCTGGTTCATCATATTCCGGTACTTTAGGTACCCAACGTGCCCTGCATGCTCCTCCGCCACACGACAGACATTATATCGTTTCATGCCGTGTGAAGAAGTCGTTGAGCGCAAGTGCTTGCAGTCCACGTTGTAACAGCACATGAAAGGAAGGAAACTTGCACGATACTGCCGCAGCCTCCGCGCCTACATTCTATAGCGGACGCATCACCGGGTTTAGCTTTGATGTGTGTGTGTGTGCCTTACCTTTTCCCTCAGGTGTGCACTGCACACTATTACTGCACTTACAAGAGCTACCCTATTGATTGCACGCTGCCGCGGTCCAGAACGGAAGCAAAAGAGTCCGAGAGCATCCCAAATCATGAGAGCGAAAGAAGAGGCAAAAGCAGCCAAAAGGACTCCTGGTCCTGGAATTGGGACGTGCAGAAGACTTGAGGCCTGTCGAAGAGGAAAATTGGGGTTCCGCTGTCCACATGCTAGAGATGACCAAGAAAGAGAGAGAGGAGAGGGAAAAAATGTAATAGCTGAAGCATCATAGCGGCCAGTCTCCATATAACCATAAGTGATGTCCCTCGCAGGGGACTCACGTATAAACTAAGTGTTTTATATTTTCTCATTATTTTGCTTTTGACGTACTTCGTATTGAGAGCCCAGGACTGACATTATTACGTCATTTGGCGTTAGTTATGTAGTGAGCAGCATAGCAACAAGCCTGGATAGAGGTTCCACTTCTTTCTTCAGTTAATCTACCCGCGGATTTCCATTTCCCCGTCCCACTTTTTGCTTGCCCAGTACCACTTAAAAACTAGAAATATTATACCATACCATACCAAATTTTGTTGAAACGACTTTCGATAGTCTCGTCTTCAGATCTTTCCCCTAGAACCGCAATTAAAGCAATCAACAAATAAGCTAATCCGCAACCATTTTTAAAATCGTGGAGGCGGGAATGTAAATCATTTTTAGTTAATTTTAATTTGTCGTAATGAGAAAAGTTTGGATTTAAGGGATCGGTTGGATTGAAGCTCACCCTAATTTTATGTTTTATTCCGTGTTTGTTTTGCTTGCAGATGTCGTCGCCTAGTTTATCCTTACGTTTTGTGTCCCCGTCTGGATCCTTATTGGACGAAGATCCAGGTATTATGTCGGAAGCTGAGACTGCGTCCACCGGGTACCGGAGAGAAAAAGCTATTAAAGCGCGATCCAATCTTCCCGTCGTTCGTACGCCGTCAAAAACGCTCGAAAGGCCACTTGGTACGTATTTGAGTCAGTCGTATCTGGACGACCTCAGTGTATGCATGCATCTCGCGTCGCCGCACCGTTTAATATGTTTATTTTGCAAATGTACCCGCGGTTTAATTAAGATTTCGGCCCCTGTGTGGTTGGCGTTGTTGTGTGAAAGAGCGAGGCCTGCTGGTGAACAGCAACCACGAAAAACTAAAATTGGATTTTATGTGTTTCGTATATGCTTAGGAATGGTGTTCCTACAATATCGCTCGGAAACCAAGCGAGCGTTATTGCCTAATGAAGTAACGACGCTGGATACCGTCAAAGCGTTGTTTGTGCGCTCCTTTCCTCAGCAGTTGTCCATGGAGTACTTGGATTCGCCTTTCGTTCGCATTTACACTCACGATAGCAACAAAGACATGTTTTATGAGCTGGAAGATCTCAGGTAGGAAAACACGCTTATTACAAGAGCTCGTAGGAAGATGTTACAGGACTGAAAATGCCCTTACCTTTTTATCCTCTTTTACTCGTATTTTACCTATTACTCAGGGACGTAAGGGACCGTTCTGTACTCCGGTTGTACGAAACCGAAGGAGCTGTGCCTCATCCCGTAGTACCTCCTGTACATCCGAAAGCTTCCTCAACTTGGGACCAGGACCTCAATTATTTCAGCGAACCGGAATTCGATTCCGAATTCCAACATCAACATGTCCACAAAAAAGTACCGTGTTTCCTTTCAACTCAATCAAAGACTTAAAACCTTTTTTTTAAACTTCGTTTCCCCTTATATGAGGTTTCTTTATCTCCTCTGCTCTCCTCGATCTCTCAACTCTTAAATCCATTCCCTCTAAAAATACAAGTTGCCTTAGTGTGTGCGTCTCTTAGTCACTACTCTGTCATTTTTTATTACCTTCCTGGAGCTTAATGCTTAATGACTTCCAAAAAACACGCGCTACTTTTAACTTATTGAATTTTTTAACAGTGGCACTGACTTTTTATCTATCTATCTATCATATATCTATCTATCTATCTATCATATATCTATCTATCTATCATATATCTATCTATCTATCATATTTTATGATCTATCTATCTATCTATATTTACCTATGTTTGTATCTATCTATTCTAACTTTCATAATTGAAGATAAAGCTTTTAAAATAATCACTTATTGTGTACTTAGTTCACTAAGCGTTCAGGCAAATAGTCGATATAAACAAAAGTATCAGCACTATCTAGCGGTCATGTTAGTGTTAAGTAATAGAGGACACCACACTGTTCTCTTTAGAAGGCAAAACCAACAAAGAATACCTGGATTAATACTTGATTACCCTGCCTAATTTTTGTTTTGCTTTTGTGGGGTGTTATAGGGAAGTGGAAGAGGAAGTGGTAATTACTACAGTCGCAGCTTCTCGCCGTTACCTAACACTCCCACCGCTCTTGTCCAGCCTGTCGCATCTGCGGGAGGAATACGTCCCACGGGAAGTAACGTTTCAAGATCTTTTTCTCCCGCGCCGCCAGTCCCTTTGCTCAACGATTCACGCAGTTTACCCGTACCAATTCCCAATCCAAGCAAGCCTCCGCGAGCGTATCCTCCATCGCCTTTAACGGTCACTATCGTCCCTAGCGAAACACCCCCACTCACCTCGCCAGTTACCAGAGCGAGTCCCGGGCCTCGAATTCCTGACCGGAATTTCTTAAGTCCTTCCTATTTATCGCCACCCGATCGTCGGGAACTTTACGCCGCCAGTGGTAAGTCGCTCCCCCCAGTTCTTATTCGTTTAAGGCCACAGTAGCCTATACTTGTGGCGCTACAGCATGGCAAATTTTGTTTCGGAAATTCTCTATCTCTGTGCAATATAATGAAATTGTATTGTGACAGTACTACATGGGATGTATAAATCTACTTTACCTGCTGATTTTCATTTTTAATATCCGTTTCACTAATTTCTTCCATCGTGTTCACGTTATACAATTTTAAAGAAATCATTTATCAAAATCTTAAGCAGCAGGTGAAGTAGATTTTGTAGATTTCATTAAGATACTCGTAAAAAAACAATTTTCCAATTATCTCTTTCTGTTTCTTTTAATTTATTGTTTAAAGTTTATGAAACTACAATGAGAAATGGCCTGACATCAGTGCCATCTTTTGACAAAAATTATCAACTACTAAGCTTTTCAACCTTAGGACGGTTGCCTATTTTTTGGGAACGGGGGGTAGTACATAACACTGCACTCTTTATCACGCTCGGTTTCTTTTGAGATAGTAAATCTGCTTTTGGCTTGCTTCTCTTTTTCCGTCCATTTTACGAGTTCGTAACATCTCCCGAACATTCGAGACTTTTTTTATGGCTGCCCTGTTAGTTTTTTATTTTAATTTTTATTGAGCCGTAATTTATGGTCACTTGAGGTCATAGAAAACTGTGTAATCCTGTTATTATTATCTCCCCACCCCTTTTCTGTTATTCGTATGCTGTTCGGTGCATATCTAGAACGCCATTCGCTGGATGTTCCCTCCCCGGAGCGATCTCGCAATTACCCTTACTCACGACCGTCTTCCGCGTTCGACGATCCGTACAATAGCGGAGCCTTCTTACTCAGAGCGGGGTCCACCACACCCATAATGGATGAAGATGCCAGGATACGTATGGAGCAAATGGAACGTCAACTGGCCTCTTTAACTGGGCTGGTACAATCGGCCTTGACTCATGGCCAAAGACCTCCATTAACATCGTCAGAATCTGTGGACTTTATCCGGAAAGAAGGTAAAAAAAAGGGGGAAATTCCTCTCGTTTCCCTTTTTCTTTTATCTGAGATGTGTAGAAGTAATCTTGAGCGGCTGTATTAAGCAATTGATCCCTTGAATTGCAGAATCGGTCAAGAAAACACCCAAGCTAGGCAGAGGTAGATTTAATTATTTTTTGGTGCTTTTTTAATTTTTTTAAAGCTTACGACCGCCGTATTTTTCGAACTCTTTCTGGAATTTTTTTCACGCATTTTGCAGCTCGGGGGGCTGGTTTTTCTATGCACCTTTTATAACATACCTTTGGTTTTGGTTTATGTATGAAAGCAACATATTTTTCATGGGAAAAAAAGATATACACTTTCCCTCACAATTTTTGATGGATTATTCAATAATCCGTATTGTGGAGCTGGCTTTGTTGAAAGCATGGCGCAAGCTTTAATGGGTCTAACATTTTCATTTTTTTCCTCCTCGTCTCGGTTTGTTTGCTTTCTTTCAACCAACCCAACCAAGCCCACTAAGTTCGTGATATATTAGTAAAAAGGATCAGGTTTGAAAAACAAAGATTTCCTAGAGACCTTGCCCTATATTTTACATAAATAGAAAAATGTTAGTAATGTTTAGTTAAGTTAATGTTGCAGCATTTTTCTCGCTAAATGGAAAATCTTGAGCTTTTTTTTCTCTTTTTTTCAACTTCATTTTTACTCTACATTTCTTGGAAACTTTTGGACTCTGGACAAGATTTTTCCCATTTTCTTACTTTCGTCATTTCGTGCATGTAAAAGCTTTAAAAATCCCGGTTTTGTGCCTTTGAACTTCTGGAACTTTTTTTCTCTTTTTTTCTGTGGGATTCATCCCTGTTACTGTTTTCACATTTTAGTATTATTCCTTTTTAGCATGCGGACTTGTTAGTGTAGCGTGAAGCACTTCATTGACATAGACGTCTCTTACGTGTAGAGAAATGCGTATCGTTCGAGAAGTCGGTCTCGTTTAGTGATGAACCTCTGGAGTCCAAGCCTGTCAAGCCTCATTCACCGCAACACACAGGTTCTCACTCTATAATAGCGATTCTATTCCATGCGTTGTGCGTGTTTGGTTGCTTCTACTAACACTTTCTCGCTATTTAATTAGAATCCAAACCTACTAAACCTGCGATCAAGTCTTCGACTTTGCCCCGGGCAGCTGCCCAAGGTACTAACGGCCGTTTTGCCATTTGTTTTGTTTGTATTATAATAATTATTATTATTTTGAAATCTAATTCCACCTCACTAACAATGCATTTGATCCAGTCTTTGTCTCTTGTTAGTGCCGCCTTACAGGGGAGAATTGGGTAAGCTGCTCTAGTTAAATGGTCTTGTGCGTCCCCAAAGTAGTAATATCGTTAGTGTTATATATTTTTTGTGTGTGTATCTGTGTGGGCATTAGAACGTGAGGACACCAGCCTGCAGGAAAATGATTGTACACCGTATCCTTTTGTTCCAGCAGCAGCAGCAGGAGTTGGAGGAGGAATCACACAGTTTACGCCCGACATGGTGAACCATTTGAAAACTCTTCAAAAGCGTGCTCGTGATTTGAGACAAGAAATGCGAAGTTTGCGACGAATGTCCCAAGCTCAAGCACAAGCCATGAGGGAAGCAGTTCGAGACGCTTTTGTTCAAATTAGGTAAACGCTCCCAGAACTCGTTAAATGTTCTTACCTTCCGCTTATGTTATTTGCCTTGGTCTTCGTCAGGCGAAAAACATTAAAAAAAATACGTGTGCATTTCTTTAAATATTTTCTCAGAGCGGCCCTCGTGTCACATGGTGAAGCCGTGGCTTTTAACACGTCCCCTTGGAACCGAATTGCCAAACAAGAAGAGAGCTTTCGAATTAGTATGGCTCGTCTTGAATGCGATTTAAGGTATCATAATAAGCCCAATGGGAAAGGTAACTTAATTTTCTTCGGCTTTTATTAGCGAGCTGGAAACCAACGTAGAAGAACTTCGCAGCAATGTGATCAATAGAAAGACGAGAGTAAATATGAGTGAAGTGGAGAATATGGCTGTTTTACTATCCAAATCAAGGTAATGTTTTAAAAAAAATACGAGAATGAAGCAGTAATATATCTGAGGGACGGTTCATATATCGGTGTCGCTCGTTTCTTTTTTACTTTTGGTCATGCAGTAAAGCGGTGTCTGATTTAAAAAGTCAATTTCCGGGCTTGCAAGACGACATCAAGGGTATCCTAGCGTTGGAAACGACGAAAGTTGTGGAAGAAGAAAAGTAAGGGGGTCTGGAACTCATAAGAAACTTTGTTCTTACCAATCATACATTTTATGTTAGATTCCTGGGCGAAGAACCTGCCAAATTGGAAAACGCACTCCGCCGGTGCAAAAAGTTAACGGGAACTTTAGTTACTTTGAAAAGGTAGCAAGCCGTGGTACTTTTGTTTTAGCTTTAGGCTATCGATTTCGGTGTGTATTCCGTATTTTTTTTTCGTAACGATATAGATTGGCTTCGGTGCAAGAACAGCGCGTAGTGCCTCCGCCGTTACTGGTGAACAATGAGGTGCCAGCATCTGTCGACGCTCCGGCCAAGGTAAATGAGACGCTATAGTCATGATGGATCATTTTAGAGGGTTGCATATTCTAACTCCTTAAAAGCTTCGTTTTAAGACACGTACGGTTTTATATATACGTCCAAAGCTTGTCCTAGGAAAGATCCATTTTTAAAACCCACTAGTGTAGAACTTCCGTGGGGTTCTGGTTTTCGTAGTCGATTTTTTTTACTGGTTCAGTTGGGAACGTTAGTAATTAGTGGTTTGATTGCTGGTCTCTTTAACTTCCTAAGCCTCATTGCATGCCTTTTCATCCTTTTTTTTCTTTCCAGGTTAAGTCTTGTATTTCCCTTTGAGTTGAGTATATTCATTTTTGGTTTCGTTTCGTTTTACCTTAATACATTGTAGTATATTTTTTGCGTTGGCATCCTCCTACAGAAAAAGCTCACATTTTTTCACCATTTCACCACAATTTTACACAAGACCAAGACACTAACATACACACACACTCACACTGTCAAAGCAGCTGTCGTTTTCCCTTCCGCACATTTTTTAGATTTTGTCATTCTTTTTTTTTGCGTTTTGCGCACACTATCGAAATTTGTTGCGTGTTTTGGGTGAGCTACTAGGATAGAATGTTTTGAAGGTGAGGACATTCTGTTTTGGGGCTAATCTGGGCCAGGTATTTTGGTGAAATTTTTGGGCAAGAAAAAAAGAAACGAAGTGATGGTGACTATTTTTGAGACTCAGCGGCCTTTCCTTTTTTGTCGGATTCGTAGCGAAACCGACAGCAATGGCGGTGGAGTTCACACTTCCGGGAAGCCATCAGTCAGGAGTAATTATTCCTTTGCTTGGACATTTTTTTCCTTACCTTTTTTAAAGCTATTTTGTCTTCTTCCTTTTTTAAATATTTTTATTCCAGTCATTTGTATACCTAACATCAGTATTTTTTGAACGTTTTTTGTACCAATTTTTTAGCCTGATTGGTTTTGGGGCGCTCCCCAAAGCTCTTTTTCGCCGGTGAATGGTGGACGTCTTTATACATACATATATATCTACTACTATTTTTTGTCAAACCCCAAGTCGGTTTTCTCTCATCATTTCATGCCGACCCAAAAAAAGCTCCTTTTTGTGCATAATAATAAAAAAAAGTAAACGAGTTGTGTGAGAGCTGATTCCGCGCTATCCCCTTTCATTATAGTCACCTGTGTTCATCCGCTCAGGTCCACGTTTTACTGTTTCTTCATACGTTAGCCATCTATTTCGAGTCCCTTGTTTTCCTAGAAAATCTTTCCTTCTTCTGACAGAGAATTTGCCGCTTTTGCTGGTAATCAAGGCTTGCTGACTCTTTTATCCACTCCATAACCCCCCATAACTCATTTATCAATGTCTGCACGTTAATGTATTCAACTTGTTTGGCTTTGTGTGAACGCAGCGCATGCGCATGGAGCGCAATTGCTAGCATGGTTGAAAGCACACATTGCTGTGGATCTCTGTCTTTTTTAACCTAATTACCAAATATGTGGTATATCGCATGTTTAGCTATAGCGTTCGAGGTCCGAACTTGATTAAGATTTTTGGCTTGTGTCAAACAGGGAAGTTCGCAATCCGCCTCCAGCGCCGGTTATTATGGGACCGCAACTTCCGTCGCCGTTCGTCGTGTCCCACCAATGGCCTATACCTCCGGTGAAGATTCCGGTAGCGATTCCTCCTCCCAGTCCACGTTTTCAGCCGCCTTCAGAAGCGTTCGACCCGACAATGCACTCGATGCTTTACTAGACGAGCTGCAAATGTTCACTACCCTGCCTTCCAGTGACGTACTCCCAAGTCAGCCTCCTACCGATACTAGGTTTCTCTTGAAGGAATCGGGACCAGGAGAAGACCCACCACTTCCTTTCGGATCGCCACCTAGCAACAAAGCTTTACGTCGATTACCTTCCTTCCCGAGCTCAGATTCTACGGGATCCCCAGTCCAATCATCGCACGACGACACGAGTCATGCCACCATCACCACCACCGCGGCCCACAAGGAAGAAGCTGTGAAACCCTTACCGGCGTTACCATCGCGGGCCGCCGCGGCCGAGAAAGCACGTAGAGCACCCCCTCCCCCACCACCGAGGACCAGCTCGCGATCACCTTTGGTGTCCCCCACCGGTCCGCTTAGTCCTCGTAGAATGCAGCAGCTCACTAATAACCCACACCCTGTTCCTTCTAATAATGCAGTTGCTCCCAGTTCCAGTAATCGGACGCCCCCTCCACCACCCAGTCGTTTAGCCCCTTTTATGGTCAAAGTGTTGCCTACCGGTCCTCCACCCCATACGCTTCCACGGAATATGGGAAGCCGCGCAGCTCAATCTACGCCAAGTAATACCTTACCATCAGTTTTGGAACGCAAAGAACAATTGTCAAGTAATAGCTCGAGCAGTGAAAGCATCAACTCACAAGAGGGACTGCAAATGGCCAGTCGAATGGACAAGCTATCTTCTTCGACCGTTTCAAGTCGACGCAATTCCGCGGATCAGGCCATGTCGGGCGAGTCGAGTGGGAGCTGTTCCACGCCGCCAATGCATCAGCGGCAAGAAGTTCTCGAGCAGAGACATCAAGAGCTTCTGACAAAGCAAAGATTGTTGCAAGATCAGTACAACCGATTGCAAGCCATGCACAAATCGACTGGCAATCCTCGACCGTCACCAATTGCTATGGGAGTTAGTGCGCTGGCGTCTTCGGCGGAGAATAATAAGAAGTTTCTGGAAAGTAATAAAAGAGCCATGGCCAGCGAACTTGCCAAAGAAGACAGCCAGTCAATGACAGCTAGTAATAAGAGTGATGCAAGAGACGATACCCTAACCTATTGTGAAACGGATATTCTGTAGGACTCATTCTTTTCAATAATAATTTTTAGTCTTCATCTATAGCAACATTACATGATCCTAACCAAATGTTTAAAGAAAAAAAAGAGACAGAAATAAGACTTGGCTATCAACAACGCCCGTGGGGAATCTTTTTATGTATACGCCAAAATCAAACTTTACCTTGCAACGAATAGTGGGAGTGGATTCTTTGCAGATAGTTGGCTAACCCTTTTGATTACATGATAAGGTATTTAATTTGCCGTTCCAGCCTTTTGACTTTGACTGTACTAACACAACAAATTCCCCAAGTACAGTAAACAATGGTTTAAGCACCTTATGTTTTGATTTCAATTTTTCGCAAAGGACATGAAAATAACAATTAATATATCTTTTTTTCTGCTTTGGCGCTTAAGCTTTCCCGCTCTTTTCTTGACAACCAATAATAAGATGGCAAACAGCGGCCATTGCTATTTGCTCTCAACCAATAGGAAGGTAAACTATCTATCGGTATCGTTTATTCACGACACGGACGATTACGATTCTTGGAAGTGGGTGGGTACATACTTTCACGGTCATCAGCGTCCATTCAGTCAAAGCTAAACAATAACGTCAACAGGCCGGTGAACAGAACAAATATGTCAATTAAGTGGATACTGAAACAATTCCAACGCATGATCGTGTAGTTAAGCAATATAGTGAGCCAAATAAGCTATAAGCTTGGTCCAAAAAGTTCTTGGTGTGTCACGTCAGGCTTCGGAATTTCCAAACGTCAACAGGCAAATCAAACTCAAAAGTAAAGTCGAAAAGCAAAATAAAGGAAACGAAAGTGAAAGTAAAGACGGGCTTCAATGAATTCCAAATGTGAGCAATTATTGTATGCGTGAATGCCTCTCGGAATAGAAAGTCAAGTCCTTGCGTGTTACCCCATGGAAAAAAAGCTGGGAAGCGGATGTGCTATTCATTTCCAACCAGTATGCACAAACCTACCTTTTTGCACTGAGTGTGCATGAACTTTGTGAACACCCTCTTAGCAATAGTAGACACTTTTGAGCCTTGCACGGCTTATTTTAGCCTGTGTTGTAGCTTTAAATAACGGTTTTCCAATTGCTTGTCTCTGGCAACAGAGTTTTGACTACGTTTAAACACACCCCCATCAGGTAATAGTTCAAAGCTTTGACAGGCTGAATTGTGTGTTTATCACAGTTGTGGGAATGATCTCATGTTTGCCTTTTAGGAATACACGCTGGCAGCCTTTACGGAAAATCCTATTACAATCATATCTCCTCCCTCATCGCCTACCACCATGGGGTCAGGGGCGAGTCATCAACAGCGAGTCCCATCTTCGGTTCGAAGAAAGGAGCGGCCCCCTACCGTAGCCACTTCTCCTTTAAAACAGCCGATGCCTCAGCCCGAGGAACTCGAAAAGCGATTTGAACAAGCCATCGTAAGTTTCTTTACCGACTGCTTAGCATATTCCAAACTATCGCAAGATACCCATAGATAAGGCAAGATCTTTGTAGAGTAGCGATCGTTGAATCCCAAGTCTATCGTTAAAGAAAAAAATAACCTAAAACAAATTCCCTAGTCATGCTGAATTAAATGAATTAAAATGACTTGTCAGAGACCCTGGTTCGTGTAAATAAGGTGAATAAGGTCTCTAAGGAGTTTAGCCTATCTTAAGTCCTCGTCTTTTGACGTTTTATAATTTAGCTCTTCATTTTTAGCTACTATAGCCGTGCTACTTCCGTTCGTCACTTATTGAGGAACAAATTTCCAGGCTTTTTTTCATGGAAAAGCGACACGATCTGGGCCGTGCCCAATACTCGGACCTTTATCGTGAAGGTCTTAAGCAACAACATCCTTGAGTGCAAAGTATCTCGGGGCTTGAGGGGGGAACCGGAAATGTTGACTGAATCCGGATTGGGATGACGTCACTTGGAAAAATTAATTAAGCATGTTTGAAGGGTACGGTTTCTCGTGACCAAGTTGCATGGCCTAGTGCACAGGCTTTTTGATATTTATCAAATGCAACCCAGATGCCAAATAATTAGAAATGTGTGGTACTTTTTTGTTGTTGCTATAAATAAAATAATATAATGCCGCCGTTAAACTGGGATTGGGTTTCCATTCACAGGCGTCGATGGACTTGCCACCCGATAAGGTCAAATTGTTGCGAAAATACGATATGGAGAAGAAATGGGAAATTGTTTGCGACCAAGAGCGAGTTCAAGCGAAAGACCCGCCTTCTTATTATTTGAATAAGCTCAAGACTTACTTGGATCCCAAAGCTTCTAGAAGTTCTAGGGTAAGTAACTCACCTTATGAGAATTTACAAAGATTTACTTATTATCGTAATAAAATAAAAAAAACTATTAATTTGTGGGTTGTCTTTTGGATAGAAACGAAAATCTGTGGGCAGGTCCACATCGACGCAAGTTTTGCGTGACCTCGAAATTTCACTACGAACCAATCATATCGAGTAATAGTTATTTACATTATTATATAATAATGCATATATTATTATATTACGTTATTGTATTGTATGAATATCTCGAGTAATAAATTTTTGTTCTATTAGATGGGTACGGGAGTTTTTGAACGAGGAAAACCAGGGATTAGACGTATTAATCGACTACCTCAGTTTCCGGTTGTTGATGATGAGACATGAAGTAAAGGGTCTGATGGATTCCGAAGAAAGCAGTTTGTCACCCAATGGAACCATTTCCAACCAAACGCATGTGAACCCGCCTTCGCCGTCGCAATTCCGAAGAATGCCAAGTCTCAAACGAGCTTCCAAGCACGTGGCTAAGTTGAAAATGGGGGAAGCCAAAGACGACATCCATGTCTGTATATTGTGTCTGCGTGCAATTATGAATAACAAGGTACGATTTAGTAACTCTGCTTGAGTCGAGTGCTAATAATTGGATTGTTTCTTAGTATGGTTTCAATATGGTTATCCAACATAGCGAAGCCATTGCTTGTATAGCGCTCTCTCTCAATCATAAGAGTTTACGGTAATATTTACTTGTTTTTCAACAAGGAGATTTGTACTTCTTGATTTTTTTTTTAATTTTAAACTTTTTTTTAGAACGAAAGCATTAGTCTTGGAATTGCTGGCGGCGATATGTTTAGTAAAGGGCGGTCATAGTATTATTTTAAATGCGTTTGACCGGTTTGCGGAGCTGACAGGCGAAAAACGACGCTTTGAAACGCTCATGTCCTATTTTATGCATTACGAAGTGTTCCATGTCGAATTTATGGTAAATAGTCTTAAAATTATGACATTTTCAGTTGGGATGATGATATATTGCCGACTTTTCTAGGTTGCCTGTATGCAATTTGTCAATATCGTCGTACATTCCGTTGAAGATATGAATTTCCGTGTCCATTTGCAATACGAGTTTACAAGATTGGGACTGGACGATTACTTGGAAAAAATTCGACATACTGAAAGCGAGGAGTTACAAGTAAACGCATTTTTTTTATTTATTTTTTTAATCCAGCCAAGACAAATCCCTTTCCCCAGTCTTATTTTGTTGGTCGACTTTTAGATAACATTAATTTTACATACATTTAGATTGGGGCTATTTACTAATTATTGGTTGTTTTTTCGATTAGGTACAAATATCGGCGTATCTTGATAATGTATTCGATGTAGCGGGTTTAATGGAAGATTCGGAAACCAGGACTGCAGCATTGGAACGAGTGGCTCAACTAGAAGACGAACTGGCCCATGTAAAATTTAGAATTTCTGCTTTATGAGTGAAACTTAATTTGAGACGCATGTTGTTCTAGACGCATGAGCGGTTGGTGGCGTCTGAAAACGAGTTGCTTAACAAGCAAAGCGAGTTGCAGGAAGAGATTTTCGCGTTGCGCTACGAAAAGGAGTTGTTAGATGCTGAAAAGCGAGCTTTGGAAGGTGACATTGCCGCATTGCGCTCCACAGTTGCTCACCGAGACGAAGAATATAAGCATCAGCAATCAAGGATCCAAGAATTGGAAAATATTACCAATTCTTTACCTCGATCCGGTCTTCCCAGCAGTTCTTCCATTCCTCCTCCTCCTCCCCTTGCTACTGCTCCTGCTCCGCCTCCTCCTCCTCTTCCATGCTCAGCACCCGTACTTGCTCCGCCCCCTCCCCCGCCGCCACCGGCACCAGCAATGGAGTCCAAAGCTCCGCCACCGCCTGGACCTCCGCCTGCACCAGGTCCGCCCCCACCTCCTGGTCTCTTAGCAGCTCCACCCGATGCAATGACTATCAAACGACGCATCCAGACGCGTTTCAAGTTACCGACTCTAAACTGGGTGGCTCTAAAACCCAATCAAGTACGGAAATGACTTACTCTTTCCAACTATTTTATATATTTGTTTACTAACATTAATTTTGGGGTAGGTCCGCGGCACTATCTTCAACGAACTGGACGATGATGCGCTGTATGCTGTTATTGACTTCCAGGACTTTGAGGAGCAGTTCAAAATTGGCATCGGACCCGCTTTGACCGCCTCTGAAAGCGAAAACGATGGTTTATCCACAATGGGAAGCAAGAGGTTTAAGAAACCCGAAACCACTTCTCTATTGGAAAACAATAGGCTGAGAAATATTGGTAATTTCAAGTTTGTTTCCGCTGGTTTTTTTTTTATTTTTTCTCATTATTTTTTCTTATTATTATTTTTTCTTTTTTTTCTTTTTTTTCTTGATATATATTAGCTATTTGCCGACGCAGGCTTGAAATGCCAGTTGAGCAAGTCATCAGATCTGTAAATGCTTTGGATCTGAAGACGTTGGGAGTCGAGAATGTGGAAGTCCTGCAGCGAATGATACCTTCAGATCAAGAAGTATGTACTAACATAGCAAATACTGTAGTCTCTTTTTTAAAGACTCAGACTTGAGCCTGGTTTAATGTATAGGTTAATTAATCTTTAACGATTTTTTTTAACAGACGAAGGCGTATCGCGAGTATCTGGCTGCCAAACGACCATTAGAACTGCTCAGTGAAGAGGATAAATTCATGTATGCCCTTAGCCGAACTGAACGCATGTCTACCAAGTTGAGCGTGATGGCTTACATGGCTAACTTCTTCGATAATATGCATTTAATTCAGCCAGTAATTATTCTTCACTTTTATACTTTTATTTTTGGAAGAAATTAAGCTCTGAATGTATGCCCTTTGTTTTTATTTGCAGCAAGTTCAAGCTGTTTTGTCAGCATCGCGTTCGTTGTCAGTCTCCAAGAAACTGAGACGTTTGCTCGAAGTGATTTTAGCCTTTGGAAATTACTTGAATAGTGCGAAACGAGGACCCGCTTACGGCTTCAAATTGCAATCTTTAGAGGCCCTGTTGGATACCAAGTCTGCAGATCGAAAGATGTCCTTGCTGCATTACGTGGTTGAGACCATTAGTCAAAAGTTCCCGGAAGTTTCGTCTTTTGAAACTGAATTGCGGTTTATTGAAAAGGCCTCGGCTGTCTCTATGGAAAATGTTATGACGGATGTGCAAGAACTTGAAAAGGGTATGTTTTTCTAGTTAGCCTCCTGAATAAGTTGATGATTTGTTTGAGCAGGAATGGAATTGACGAAGAAGGAGCTCGAGTTCCGCAAGGATTTCCGTGATGAGAAGCAAAGTCTGGTACTCAAAGATTTCCTGCAGAATGCGGAAGAGAAGCTACGCAAAGTAAAAAGCGAGGCCAAGACGTCCCAGGAAGCATTCCATCAATGTGTTGAGTACTTTGGCGATAGTCCTCGGCAGACCGACTCGAATGCCTTTTTCGCTCAGTTGGCGCGGTTCGTCAAGCTGTACAAAGTAAGTCCCGAACGTCTTAACTAAAAATGGAATGATTTAAGTAAATTATAAATATTTTTTTTTATTATTTATTTGAAAAAAATCTTATAAATAAATAAAAAAATATTTCTTAAAAAAAATATAAATAAATATTTTTTAAATTTATTTATTAATTAATTTACAAATTAATTATTAGCAAGCCGAAGCTGAGAATGATCAACGGAAGCGGTTGCAAGCAGCGGCGGAAGCAGCGGCTTCCAAACCGCATGATGAAAACAACTCAAAGCTACACCCTAAGAAGCAACAAGTAATACTTAATCAACTTATCAACGTGAAGAAAATTGTTGGATTGACGTAAAAATTGACGTATTTTGCCTCGCTTTAGGAATTGGTCGTTGGCGAACTGCTGTCGCGGACGCGGCAAGTTCAGGAGAAGAAACTGTTGCCTGCGGATCAAGTTTACAATGGGGCGTTGGAGGATATTTTGCTCGGCCTCAAATCAGAACCTTATAGAAGGTAAGAAAGATAGTTTTAGAGATATTGAAAATAAAGTTGCGAAATTTTGTGGTGAAAGGGCTGACGCCGTACGAAGGTCTCAAAGGCGCCGCCATGCATCCAACCGGTTGTCGAGAGGTTTGGAAGAATTGGACGTTTGAAGTTATAAGAGCGGCATAGTTATAAAAAAGGGTGGAAGCTTCGCACAAACCAAGTTTATTTCAAAGATTCCAGATTTAGGGTATATAAAGTGGATTAGTATAATCTAACGAAATGCTCATTGGAAATATTCATGGGTAGCGGTATATGTACCCTGACTATATGTACCCTGACATACCAATTTTGCTCCACGTTAAGCTTCCAAAATAGCATGAATGAATATTCTTGTATGAAGGGATGGAACGGTAAAATCCGTTCCCTTTGCTGGCGGGCTCCAAAGTACTTTCCGTTTATCAGTTAGGGTGTGAATAATGTTTTGTGACTGTTGTGCCTTATCATGGACAATGGACATTCCTGTGCTTTTATTGCTCTCTTCCGGGGGCGTTTATTCTTCTTTTTTTAAAAAAGAATTTCGTAGATTACTGGTTATAAGCGAATGGATTTACTGTGATACATGCGCTGTCTGCTTGAATGCAAATTTCTGGTTCTTTATCTGAAAAGTTTACTCGAGCTTCAAGTCATCCGTGTTATGCATAACCGACTGGGACCCCCATTTTTACAGATATATGTACTTGTAATTCTACATATTGTCAAAAGTACGGTTTCTGTTGCACGTACGAGGCTGACGTTCTAGTTTTTACCTTATTTTCTTTGCTATAGCTGTGCTCATCTCATTCCAGAAATATGTATGCGCTCACTTTTGTCAAAGGAATGAGCTTTTCCTATTCTGGAATTTTTAATTCTGTGTACATGTAGGTCTGACACAAATATAAGTAAAATATGTTAAAACGACACAATGTCAGGAGTTAACAATCTTTATAAGTGTATTTTAACTCAACGAGTTCTATCCGTAGTTGATAACCGGTTGATATTGTTAGATAATAGTTTTTATCATTTAAATTCCTTATTCGTGAAGTTTATCGCACGGCAACGCGACACAAGGACTACGGTGTACCCGACACAAGGACTGCGGTTCCTTAATCTTTCAAGGAACCAATAGCATTTCGTGTTCAAAAAGTCTCTGCTCATAGGTGCCTTCGCCGTATTGAAATCACGTCACAAAGACTACGAAGACAGTCCTTAAGTCGGGGTCCGTAGTCCTTATGTCCCTTATGTCGAGGTCCGTAGTCCTACGTCCCTTATCGCACCAGTGACCCTTTTCATTGCGTTTTGTACAGTAACGAACTTACTGATCGCTACGTGGACTTTTCAGATTGACCAATCACATTTCTTGTCCGTTGTTTAGATCAATCCTGTCATTTGAAGCCTACTTCTACGCTTAGGTAGGGTTGTCTCAACACGATATCCCTTGTAAATCCCCCAGTCAATTAGAGAGCAGGTCATTCAATTAAATAACACGCTCATTAGTTGACTGAGGAGTTCAGAAGGAATTTCTCTACCTAGCGTAGGAGTACGCTTCAAATGACAGGATTGGCCTAACAACGGAAAAGCAGTGTGATTGGTTCATTTGTAAAGTCCATGTAGCGATCAGTAAGTTCGTTACTGTACAGTGTACGCTACTCATAATCATGGCAACGTCTTTATCCCGAAAATCCAGCGACAGAACGTTCGGTATGTAACGTGCAAGCGATTACTCATACTGTAGACGAGCTGAACAGGAAGCTGGTTGTGTACATAGCCCAATTACAGTCAAGGCAATATATTTTCATGCCCTGAATCCCAGGCCTTGGAACGTAACCGTTCGTAGAAAGTAACAAAAGCTCTGTTCAGTCTGCATTATTGTTTTATGGAACACTTTCCAGTTCGCTTTTAGCTTTCTCAACTTCGTTTTTTTTCTCGATTTGGTCAACCACAACCTATACCTCGCAAGCTTAAAGCGAAATTTGTGTGGAAAATCCTCGAAGGCAGTAACTTTTTTTTTCTTTTCGGTACGAGCGGGCCAGTACGCCTCATATCGTTAGCTGTGCGAGCCTTCTATTTGGTTTCTAGAATATCTCTTAGCTTGAATCGTGAAAACCTGCAAGGCGAAACTATCTTACTAATTGACGTCCTCACGAAGTACTCCACCTGCACTTCCGGAGCAAGACCTTGCACGATTGGACGATTGGTTTTCTTTTCAGTAGTATCGCCATAAGAATATTCTCCTGTGCTTTTATAGTTAGTGCGACGACAGACGTCAAAGCTCGAGATGAGCAACTCGGTTGCAGTGCACAGTTTTATTGTGAATTAGAAACAAGAGTTTTGGAGTTTTTAAAGTCAATCATGACTGTCAGTTATCAATCCGATGTTTCTTCAGCGGACAATGGAGGATTCACTCGTTTACTAATCAAGTGGAAGGGATCGCTCTATAAACTGATTTATCGAGAGTTGGCTGTTTTCCTGATCTTATTCGGATTCTTCAGTTTTCTTTATCGCCATGTCCTTTACGAGGATCAGAAAAAGTATACAATATCAACGTTAATGTCGCGAAGAAAAATAAAGTTATTTTTTTCTAGGGTATTCGAACGTCTGGCAGTGTACTTTGATAAATACCTCAGCATGATTCCATTATCCTTCATCCTTGGCTTCTTCGTCACTCTCATTGCCACAAGGTAAGGCTTAAGATTGTGCATATTTTCCTATTCCCAAAGGTAAATTAAGTCTATTCGGGATTTATTCGCAAATTTATTCGTCTTGTTTACTTTTCGGACATCCGTTATACCAGATGGTGGAACCAATATATGGCACTACCTTGGCCAGACAGGTGCATATACTTCCTATTTCTGTTTTGTCGCCTTGGCTTTCCATAATGACAAGTTTTCTTTTCGACGCCCTAGGCTTCTGCTTGTGATTAACTTACACTTACCTGGGCAAGATGAAGAAGCACGCCTATTACGGCGTAACTTAATGCGCTACACTATTATCATGATGATTCTGATATTTCGCTCTATTTCTGCGGCGGTCAAGCGGCGGTTTCCTACAATGGAGCATGTCGTTGACTCAGGTAACTTCCATTTGTTACACTGTAGTCTACAGCGTTTGTTAATACTTTTTTGGGTAGGTTTTATGACTCAGGGTGAATTAGATTGCTTAAACTCGGTAGAACTGGACTTCAATAAATACTGGATACCTAGCACTTGGTTTGTCAACATGTTACGTGACGCCCGTACTTTGAAACGAATCGCAGATCCACACGGAATGAAGATTATCATGGAGGTATGTATAAATCTGGCGTATTATTGCGGAAGAAATACAATGTATGCATAGGAATTTCTGGAGTTCCGAGGCAGATGCGGGCTTCTGTGGAGCTACGATTGGGTTAGCGTGCCCTTGGTGTATACACAAGTAATGCGTCAATTATCGACCAGAATAAATTCGATATTGGTTTCTAACGAGATTTTGTCTGTGTTTGGGTTGTTGCGAAGGTTGTTACGATATCCACGTACAGTTTCTTTATCGCTTGTTTATTTGGGCGTCAGCGAGTGGGGAACGAAAGCGACGCCAAGGACGTTCCCGTCGACATTTACATCCCAGTATTTACCATTTTCCAATTCTTTTTCTACATGGGATTGCTTAAGGTATGAGTTCATGGGAATTTTCGTTTCCTCATACATGTTTTTATTTAAAACATGATTTAATGCTTCCTGCAGGTGGCTGAACAGCTAATCAATCCCTACGGTGAAGACGACGAAGATTTTGAACTCAATTTCTTAATTGATCGTCACACAAAAGTGAGCACTCCAAAGTGACATGAATACCAGGCTTTTCTCATTTAAGATAAAAATAAAAATGCTTTGCATTAGGTATGTTTTCTAGGAGTCGACTTATTGTGTGAACTGAGTCCTCCAGTATCAAAAGACGTGTTCTTCGGGCAGTCCAATCCTGTGCTGCCTTACACAGAGTCTGCGGTGGGATTCAAAAGGAAAACACACATAGGCTCAGCGGAAGGCGTCAGGTAGACCATTTCACCCTTTTTTATTGTGTAACAATAAAACGAGCTTTTTGTTTAGTGTCCCGGTCAGCAAACAAGGCTTAATGTTGCCCACGGTATCAGAAGAAACTATCAAACCAGAAGACAAGTCTTCATTACAGAGTAATGGTTTATCTCCTAAGCTATTACTTGATTGACTTACTAATATTTCTAGCGAGATTTTTTTCAGACGGCGACGGTCCAAGGCGATTAACGTTGGAAGACGGGCGTTCTCACCTAGCTATGCGGTTTTCTAGGAGTAGAACTTTCGATGAAGCTCAATTCGGGGACTCATTCGGGGACACCTTGCACAAAGCTAACTCGTGCCCATCTCCGAGTTCTTGGTCCCACTCAACCACCAGAAATGAGAGCAGGCAAGTGCGCTCGGCTGGAATTAACCGGGAAGAATCGACCGTAGCCATAATTCGCTACTTACGTCGGTTATCTACGCGTCGGAAGCCTCAGCAAAATTGGAAACGGATGCTAACTCCGCTGGACGTCAACTCGTCGCGTCCGCAAACGGACCCAGAAAAACGGCGGTCATTCGCCCCGAATGCCAATAACGAAGGACAAAACTTAGTTCCTAACCGAGTGTTTACCGTGGAAGGCTATTCAAATTCAGCCTTTTCCAGCCCAGGACAGGATCGCATAATCAGTCCCTCCGAAGTTCACAATGACCAAGATTCCGTGGTGCAAGTGTGATCCGTCTCATTGCTCCCGGCTACTTCTGAATAGGATTCTTTTTCCCTTTCCTTAAGTTTTTTTTCTCGAGTCCATTTCAAGAGGCTATCGAAGTTTGACATTATGGCGCCTCCCATATATATTTAGTTTCGCGTCTGTATAAATTATGCAAGAAATACAGCCCCAGGATACCTGCCCAAGAGACGTCGCCGCTTCTATTATGTACTCGGTTTCCATAACGACCACGGTGCTGGACACAACCGAAGAAACTCGGTACTCTTTTAAAGTTGCGCTAGTTCAGTCCGTCCACGGAAATCGAGCTCCCCAAAGCTGGTTGTTGCCACATTTCTTTAAGGCGTATGCGTACTCCCGAAGGGACCTGTATAGCGAAATGTCCATGGTTCTTTGACGTCCGCTTGTTTCTCTTTTTGTACAGGCTAATGTGATTGCTACTCGTTGAACAAAGGTCTGGAAGTCGCACCTATAGCGTCGACACATGCTCCGGAGAGTTGGGAAAATTTGTGTGTGTGACGATATTCGACCTGTGTTGCTCGATCGTTATATCGGTGTGGAATACCAGGAAATCACTAGTAGTAAACCGCTCACGTTGATCGAAAGCGGACAGTTTAGTTTTGCTTCGTCATGGTGAGTTTTCTTTCCTCCTTCGTTTTACCGGATACATATTTTCTTGTCTTTTCTCAAGACGAAAAATGGAACCCAAGAGCCGAATACGCATCAAGCTCAACAAGGCTTCACTCGACTTTTATTTGTTTGGAGGTCTTCGTTGTACAAACTAATCTTACCGCAGTTGCTAATTTTTCTATTATGCTTTGGATTCTTGAGTCTGTTGTATCGAGTGGCTTTTACTGCTCAGCAACAAAAGTAAGATTAAAACAACTGCCCATTTATTGTACTTTCAATTTTCTTTTTTTGTTTAAAACAAAGAGACTTTGAGCGGATTGTGCATTATTTCGAAACGTATCTCAACATGATTCCTCTTTCGTTCATCCTGGGCTTTTATGTGAGTACGGTTTATAATAGGTGGTGGACGCAGTACCTTACGTTACCCTCGTATGACAGGTACAGTACAACCCCTTGACGATACAAACTTGCCTTGAAAACAAACACCTCTATTGATTGTTCTTATTATTATAGGTTAATGCTCACGATGAATTTGTATATGCCGAGCTCTGACGTGGAAACGAGGCTTACGCGACGTACGCTTCTGCGACATGCTAACTTAATGTACGTACTATTGCTACGACAATTATCCCCTGCTATTAGAAAACGGTTTAAGTCACTGGAAAGTCTCGTCGACAGAGGTACACAGTATAGAGTAAATAAAGTAATTGCGCTAGCACGCACATGCACAGGGTACATGACGAGAGAAGAATTGGATTACCTCGAAACCGGTAAGCCGGACTATTGGATCCCCTCCACGTGGTTTATTAACTTGTTGACCGAGGCTACAGCAACCAAACAAGTGACCGATTCGCGAGGGGTTTCCTTGATCTTAGCGGTACTTGTGCAATTGATAATTACACACTTCCACGTGCTAACTTATTTAATTGGTCCACAGGAAATGCTAAAGATTCGAGAGAACTGTAGTACACTCTGGAACTATGGATGGGTCAGCATTCCGCTAGTTTACACCCAAGTCGTGGCTATTGTAACGTACAGTTATTTCTTTGCTTGCGTGTTTGGAAGGCAACGTGTTGGAGATGAATCTCTCAAGAACGATTTGCCAGTCGACATTTTTTTCCCCCTATTTACTGTTTTGCAATTCCTTTTCTACGTAGGATTGCTCAAGGTAAATGTGTTAAATTCGTCACATCTAACCTTGTATTTTTAAATCATTACCGCCTTTTCTCTTTCGAGTATAGGTGGCAGAGCAACTTCTCAATCCGTACGGCGAAGATGACAACGATTTCAACTTGAATTATCTGATTGACCGTAACAATCGTGTTAGCTATGTGGGAACTGAAACGCTGTGTGGAGCTCCATTGCCTCTGGAAAATATTATGCCTACTGATATGATTCTAGCGAAGGCGGAAGAAAGATCATTAGATCACGGCAAATCGAAGCACATTCCGACAGAAAACATCAAGTATGTTTAATAACACACTACCATGATGGAGCCCACACATTATTGCGTTATCCCTTTGATTCAGAGGCCTGCTGCTAATGCCCCATCAATTAACTTAACCTACAACTGCCTTTCCTTCAAAAGTGTCTTACATTTGCTTAAAATTCCTTAATTAGTAAAGTCATTACAAATATTAGTGTACTTTAAACTTAATATAATCTTGAAATCATATTCTTGGTCCGTATTTAAAGTTTATTGTTTAATGCAATAGATAATCAAGTTAGCGTTGTTTGAACTTGTACTGTACGCCCAAGGGAAGAATTTATTTCTGAAGCTCCGTATGCTGGCGTCCTCGAGCGGAGTTACGCGTTTTGCTCAGGAGGAGCGGCAACAATTACTGAACTGCTATTTATTGAAGCGTTTAGGAGTCATACATTCTACAAAGATTGCAGGATTTGCCCGAGTTATGGAGTGAGGAGCAGTACGAAGAGGAATATGACCTGTAGGCCCTTCTGTAGGCATATGCTGAAGAAGTGAAATTTTGTACCAGAGCAACGTGTTTTTGGGATGTGGTTCATGTATAAAGTTTTAAAGAAAAATACATGTTATTTTTTTACAAACAGGTTTTTGTGATTTGGTGCTTATGCTGCGTTCTTTTTTCCTCAAAAGGTTGGTGCGTTCAAGGCGCAGCGAGCTAAGCTGTTGAACAGCGTTGTTTCTATGCTGTAGTTGGTTTTATATATGTTTCAACTGGTATTAAACAGAAGCCTATGCCCGAGTGGATAACACGCACGACTGGGGACCAGCAGGTCCTTGGTTCGATTCCCAGTCGAGGCACTTTATTTTGTCGAATAAAGCGAAATATTAAATGGTTCCCTCCCTTTTCCGTGTACTTTATACCTTCCCGGCAATGTTCCTATACCTATATTCGAAATTGTGAAGCTTCGGCATCACGAGCTCTAATATCGGGGATAGGAAACCGAGCAGGGAATATGGGAAGGGGCGAGGCTCTTAATTTTTGACGATTTTTGAAGGGATCTTTTAGAAGGATTTTAAATTTTTATAAATCGAATAAAATATGGAACAATCAACATACACTGCAGACAGCTTACTTCATATGTTGGATTTAAAGAATTTTTAACACCTTTTATATATAAGCGTATGACTGAGTGGATAAGACGCAAGCCTTGTGATCGGAAGGTCGCAGGTTCGAGGCCCGGTCGAGGCAATTTATTTCGTGAAAAAAACGAAAATGAAATGGCTTCCTCTCTCTTTGCCTTCCCGGCGAGGTTCCTATTCCTATATTCGAAATTGTGTAGCTTGGGCAGCATGAGCTCGAATATCTGTGATAGGAAACCGAGCAGGGGAGTTGGGAACAGGGGAGGGGCGAGGCTCTCAATTTTTGACGATTTTTCAAGGGGACCCCCTTGATACAACATTATTCCTTATGGAGAAAAGCCCTGAAAAAGCTTTCCCAGCTCGAAAAGGAGCCACGCCCCCTTTTTGATCGAATCCACCAATAGGATTCGACCTTTCTGGTAGGCCCCACCCCTTTTAGCGGATTTTTTGAAAAATCCCGCAAAAATTTCCCAAATTTTCGCCTTTATGTAAAAATGTACAAATCACACAATAAAATATTTGTTTGGAAACTTGATTTTGCGAGGAACGTTTTGTACAACGCTTCATACCAAGAAAAACCCCAATCAAAGTTCCGATCCGATCAGTTCCGATCAAAGATCAAAGTCTACGCTTTTATTTCTAAAATTCCAAACCGTACCACAAAAAAGGACACTTTCGGAAACTGGTTTCTACGGGGAACATTTTGGGTACAAAATAAGCAAATTAGTCCTTCCAGGGGAGAGTGGGGAAGAGCCAAACAACTCATTCGTAAAATTTTAGAATCCAATATTTGGAGCTAGTCACAGAAGAAAGATTCCAACAGATTTGAGAGCGCTGGCGCAATGTTTGGGAGGAATAAATGTTTACAATAACTGCAAAATATTGGGAAAGGAAGCGTTACAACTCTACTCAGTTCTCAAAAACTTTACAATAGCACATAAAGTTGAACCGAAAGCTGCTTTACTGAGCATCGGGACCCTTCCCGTGTATCAATTTTACCCTTAAAGAACACCAGCCGCAGTTGGAAATATTAATAACTGAAGCGTCATGAATATTATCACCAGATTCACACTCAGAAGATCCGTGGTACTTGAAACCAGCAAGAAATCTTATTTAGGGTCGTTCAATAGTCTTCTCTTGCTCTACATCCGATCCGGAAAGCCATTAAAGAACACCTAGATAAATACATTAGATCTGAAATTCATATACAAATAGATGACAGATTATATAATACCAAAGCAGTGGCGTAACTAGGGTGGTGTAGCCGGGGCAAGTGCCCTGGGCGCCAATTTGAGGGGGGCGCCATTTTCATGTTTCACCATTAAATTACAGAGTAGGAAAAAGGATTTGAAAAGCAACTATGAGCTGG